>APFE030828503.1:95457-105627 GCA_000404065.3 Pinus taeda
TTTCTATGTACCTTTGGTATCAAGGCATAATAGGTGGAACCAAAGACCCTGAGATGCTTTACCGAAGGAATGTGTCCATACCACATTTCATAGGGAGTCTTGTCTCTGATAGCATTAGATGGACATCTATTCTATATATATGTAGCACATAGAACAGCATCAACAGAGAAACATTATTTTTACATTTTTGAAGAAGAACATGGAGCGTACCATATTTAAGATTGTCCTATTCATTCTTTCAGCTACACCATTCTGTTGGGGATTATAAGGCACAGTTGTTTGATGTTTGATCCCATGTTGGCGAAGATAGTTTTCAAATTCATTTGATGTGTATTCTTTTCCATTATCAGTGCGAATAGACCCAATATGAGATTGTGCATCATTTTCAATCCATTTATAAAAGTTGTTGAATGTTTGAAAAGCATCATATTTCTTCTTCAATAAATAAACCCAACACATTCTGGTGTAGTCATCATATATTTATTTCCATTTGCAGAAGGAACAGGCATTGGACCACATAA
Organism: Pinus taeda; assembly: GCA_000404065.3. Lineage (NCBI taxonomy): Eukaryota > Viridiplantae > Streptophyta > Pinopsida > Pinales > Pinaceae > Pinus > Pinus taeda. The sequence goes on from APFE030828503.1 coordinate 95,979, forward strand.
ATCTGAATGAATGAGTTCATGTTTTCTATGTGCTCTTGAATGTGAATCATGAAAACACTGTTTGCTATGCTTTCCTAGAATGCAAGCGTCACGCTGCTTAAGTTTCCTAGGAATTGTAGGCAAGCCAACAACACCATTTTTCTTCAACAAGCGGAGGGTGTCATAGTTCAAATGTCCAAATCTAGCATGCCATAATAAACTTAATGGAAGTGTACCTTCTTCATAATGAGAATTGTATGAGAAATGTTGTGCACGAGCAGAGGTTCCTTGCAGCTTGAGAAGTCTTTCTTCTTTTATTCCCCTTATGACAAGTGAGTGGTTAGATGCTTTTTCTTACCTCAAGCTTGCCATCAAACATATGAATGGAGTGACCTTGCTGGGAGATGTGGACCAAGGACAAGAAGTTTCTCTTGAGCTGTGCGAGATATAGAACATGATGCAGAAGAAAGTCTGGAAGACCAGGCAATTTAAGCCTAATTGTGCCAAGCCCTGATGGCTTGATTTTTGATTGGTCTGCAAAGTATACTGCTCCATCAACATTGTCAGTGAAATCTTCAAAAAAATATTTTCTATGAGTCTTGTGACAGGTTGCTCCTGAATAAAGCAACCAATCATTTTTCCAGGAAGCAAGTGAAGCATTAAATAAATCTTCATTTACTCCAATGTTATATTGTGCCTTAACATAGTGAGCGGATTTAGGGGCTTTACCTTTGTCTGTATCATCAGTTTTACCTTTCTGTTGGTTTCTTTTCTGCTCAATTTTGTCCCATGGTAGCTTGCATGTAGAGGCATCATGTGATCCATTTCTTTTGCAGTGTATGCAGTGTAAATCTTCCTTTTTTCTTTGAGGCTGTCTGCCCCCCTGCCTCTTAATTATCTTCCTCTTCCTCTTTGTCCACCTCTTCCTCTTGTAGAATCTTGAGCAGGATGCTTTTCTTTATGAGAAAAGCACACAACCTCTTCAGAAGATTTAGGGGCTGTCTTCTTTCCAAAAGCTTTTTCTCTTTCAGCAAACTTTTTTCACAAGAGACTCAAAGGTGATATCTTTGAGATTTCCATTTGCTTGCAATGACTCAAGGTAATTGGAGTAAGTAGGATAAAGTGCCTTGAGAAAAGCGATAAGAGGAATATCCAATTCAACCATAGTGGGTTTGATATCATGCATTATAGACTTTACTTCAGATGCAAGAGCAAGAGGATCATTATTTTGTAGTTCAAGAGTGAAGAGTTTAATAATGAGTTGAACAACTTCAAGTACAGAATGTGAGTCATAGAGTTCTTTCAGCTTTTGTAAGGTTTCAAAAGCAGTTGAATATGGCGAAATATGGTGACTCACCTCTTCATTTACAGATGCTGCGGTTAATGCATAAGCTTTGCTGTTCTTGTTTTCCCAAATGACGAGCTCTTTGTCTGAGGTAGGCTGTTCTGGCTCTTTGTCTCCATCTCCAACACACACTCCTTTCCACAACTCATTGAAAATGAGCGTGTGTTTTATCATCCGGGGCCACTCAGGGTAGTTCTCTTTTCCAGTGAGAACTATTCCCACAATGGATATGATTGAATGCGTACTGTAACAAAAAAATTCCTGTTGCAAAACTTTTACTCCTAATGGGAAAAAATAATTTTGATATGATGGGACAACAAATTCAAATGTCAATTGGCATTCATCTGACAACGTTAAAGTATAGAATATATATGGGTGAGAGTCAAAATATATGGTGAATGACTATGTGTGTGTGTGTATATATATATATATATATAGCAGCCTAAATATACCATAAATATATTAAAAAACTGTACAACGCTGGACACAAAACTCCAACAAAATTCTGACACCAACAGCTTGATACCAACAAGAATCAGTACTGAATCATCTTCCTTTACTCCATCAATTTTTTTTTTCACATTCTCTGAATGCCAAAATCAAATCCACTTCTCCTCCTTTCGTATCCAGAATGGTCCCAAAATTATTTACTAGACACAGTCGGACAGTGAATGAGAAAATCTTTTTAGGAAATCTCAAACGCAGTCACATAATGGAGGACAAGTAGAAAATCCTGTTCAAGCCAAAAATACACTTGCCTCGACTCGGAATATACAAAGACAATGCTTCAATTCAACGCATACCATCTAATATATGTCATGAACAATGTTCAAATCGGAATATACAAAGACAACGCCTCATCAGATTTCAATATTCAATGCATACCATTTAATATATGCCATTTAACATAGGCCACCAGCGTTCAAAATAGTGCAACGCATATAACAGAGGTATATACCACCACAATAATTGGAGCAACGTTCAACCAATGGAGCAACCTTCAACCAAGGGACTAGCTTACAGCACACAACAATTCTTCAAATTTTTTTTGACACCAGCGTTAATACACAGCTGATTCATGCACGCAGATCCCAACCAAGGAACCTGATTCACGCATGGTTCTTCAACCTTCTGGTTTTGTTCAATGGATGGTTCTGCGTTAGATAGTGGCAGTGACTATGGAGGGGACAGAGAGTGCAGTAGACAGTGGACAGAGAGCAGTAGGCAGTGGACAGAGAACAATAGGCAGAAGGGAGTTACAACTATTTTGGGAGCTGGCTCTGATACCATGTCTGGCCAGGCAGTAACTCCTCAAAGCAAAATTGGTTCGTATGTATTATTCCTTCAGGTTGGTCTTCATTATATACATGAGGGAGACTATTCACTTCATCTCCCAATGACTGTTTGTGTCTCTTATTATTTTTTTACATTGATTTTATTTATTCACCCAATCCTGATGATTAGGTGTCAACAAGGTTCAAGAATTCAGATTGACTATCTCCCTCCTTTTTAGTTCTCGCTGAATGCTCTAGGCCACCTCCTCCCCAATCAGCAAGAGCTGAATAAAATCACTAAGGAGGATATTTACAGATGATACGTTCACACTACATGGACCAATCCTCCCAATGGGTTGCGTCCAAAATTGGCCTTCTATGCGGAGCATTGCCTGGAGATTAGGGATGGGCTCATCATCAAACCCCAGTACACACTCCAGCATTGGATGCATGCCCTTAGAATCCCCCTCGGGCAGCTCAGAGTTGGGTCTCACAGACTCCAGGTGGAGACAGATCACCACATCGATAGGGTAGATAGGATTTGCCAGCTCTATCACTTACAGGAGATAGAGACAGAGACACACTTCATCTTCGGATGCCCTGCTTACTATGAGATTCGAGATCGTTTCCATTGTCTCTTCAGGTCTTCTCAGACTTTGACCATCTTCCTCAGATATGTTGATCTGAGATGCCTTGCACTTTATCTTCAGGAGGCCTTCAGATTTCGGGCCCGTTTTCTTCAGCCCCCACCAAATTGGACACCACGCAGAAGATCACAGACTTCTTTACGATGCTACCATTAGCGGGGGGCACCAAAAGAACCATTTACTGACCCACAGACACTAAGACCAGATCAGTGCGGTCTTGGGGGGGCCAACCCACCAGACTGCACCAACGCTCCAGGATTGGATCCACCCTTGGGAAGCGCCCTAGAACCTCCAGGCGACAGCCCAGTATGCCCACAAGACAATATACTTTGACAAGCATCCCTCAATTTTCTTCTCTCGACCTCAGATGCTAGGAGTACGAACTGGATCGAAGACTCCTTCCCCCCTTCTTCTTCTTCTTCTCCTTTTTTGCTTCATCGCAATGCTTTGTTTCGAAGCCGAGAGCTTCTAGCTTCTACATTTACATTGCTTAGATTATAGATGTATTTTCTGCTTTTTAAAAGAAATGTTAAAGGGGACCATTTGGTCCACTGGCTTGGCATGATGTAATCATTTTAACCGACAGTCCCGTTGACCTATTACGGTCATTTGTTGGACATTAATAAAATTATCTTATCTTATCTTATCTCCTCCTTTTATAACTTTGACATGAGCCAAAAACCTAATCTTCAACGGCTCAGAGCCAGCTGTGATATCAATGGCTCTCTTTTAATTAAATCACTAAGTGATCCACTTTAGTCATTTTATTAATTAAAAGTCACTTCGATAAAAAAACCTTCACTTTTTTTTCTTTCTTTTTTGGTATCTAGAGGAATTGACAATTGGGCTGGTCTCCTACTTGCATGACACGGGGTCGATTCCAACTGCTTCTGCTATAACCTCTAGGTGTCTACATATGCCCCTTATGTAGGCATAGGTGAATTGGGGGGGTTTAAACCTCAAACCTCCTTGCACATAAGACTTCATTTTCAAAGCCATCCCCAATTGAGCTGCCCCCCTGGGGCTTGAATTTATTAATTAATTAATAAAGTGCTCAGTGAACTTTAAGAAAAAGCATAGGATACATTTAATGATGATTTTCTTAAGTAGACACCTTCATGGAAATACTTGTCTGAGCTCCAAACACTAACACTCCCTCTTAGCGAGAAAGGTATTCTCGACCACTTCAAGCTTGTCTCAAAATTGGACGAACATGCCCTTCAACAAAGGCTTGGTGAAAATGTTTGGCAACTGCTTCTCTGTAGAAATATATTGCAGCTTGACTGCTCCGTTTAGTACCCTATCTTTGATGAAGTGGTATTTGATCTCAATGTGCTTTGACTTGTCATGAAACATTGTATTCTTTGAGAGTTTGATACAACTCTAGTTATTGTAGTGAATCACTGTCAACTCACGCTTTTGAACAAACAATCCTGTGAGTAGTTTGCGAAGCCAAATGACTTCACAACTAGTCAATACTGCTGTGTACTTTGCCTCATCTAAACTAAGTGCTACTGAGGTTTGCTTCCTGTTGAACTAAGAAATGATGGTTGAATCCAAACTGAAGCAACACACAGAGGTGGTCTTCCAATTTGGTCATTGCCTGCCCAATCTGACTCTGAGTACCCCTGCAACTTCACACCATCTCCACCAAGGTACTACAATCCATACCCTACTCTGTCCTGCAAATATCTGAGCACGTGCTTTCCTGCAATCTAGCGAACCTCCCTCAGTTCCACTAGAAGTCATAGGATTTGTCGAACTTCAAGGTTGAAGTTCGAAATTCAATGAACCCCAAAGAAATTTGAAAGTTTGTTTCATTTCAGCGAAAGGTTCGTTGAGGTTAGAAGCCCTTGGCTATTTCCACGTGTTGTTGTGAGATTGAATGGGAGTATTTACGTGTTGATGTGAGTTTTGTTCCAAATTAATTGGTTAACTTGCAACCCTTGAAGCTTGGGCCTCATCTCGCGTTGTGGCACCGTTTCATTCGCTGTATCAAGCGATATGTGTCTCCATAGAGTATTATGCTTATGTCAATGGTCAATGTGTGAAGGTCACAACTTCTTGTTGGCCACACTCACACCATCACAACTCAGGTGTCGCTTTGTTGGCCATGGTCATACTATTAAGACACACAGGTCGTCACGCACAAACCATGGTCCATAATTACCGAGAAACTTACGATTGTTTATAATTTTCTAATTTTTTGATCTTATAAACTATTTATTGTCAATACACTTTATATTAAAAATCATGGTCCACGGTTGTTTATAATTATAATTCTATATATATATATATATTTGAATCTTATCAACTATTTATTATTAATATAATTTATATCATATATATTAGAATATCAATAAATAGGTTTTATTTAAATATTAATAAAATTATTTTCCATATAGTTATAAATTAATATAAGAAGGATTAATAAATTATATATATGTATTTTAATAATAAAAGCGAAATATATATTAAGTATTATTATTATTTTATAATTAAATAAAAATAAATAATACTTAATATATAGATTAATAATTATACTTAATATATATTAATCTTTGTATACACACACACACATTCATGAAGTTAATGACGAAGTTTATTGAAATTTTATTGAGAATTTTGAATTCAAATTGAAATTTATCTTTATCGAACTCAAACTCAAACCCATACCATGTGACATATGTTGATTTTCTAGTGCAATGAAGACTAATGCAATTTTTCAAATTTACTAATTACTTCCAATGATACAATTAATCTTCTTTTAGCATTCCAATCATCAAGCAACTATACATGAAAAACTTCAACCATTCACTTTCTACAATAGAGCAATAGATATCACAATAAACATTAAAACAAGAGTCAATAGACACCAATATTTAGGCTAGCAGCCAGGGGAAAACCCAACCAATCTTTCCCTATGAGATAGAGATTCAGTGCATCAATAGTACATTAGAATATTCCAAACTTTACGACCTCAATAAAAGCCAAGTCAAACCAGTCAATGAAGAGGGAAAATAGTCAAATTTGGTCAAAGTTATATTTGCAACAGAGAGCCTGAATTTCAGCTTGAGGTAGCTTAGAATAGGAGGCTGGAATTGGGTCAAAGGCTTAGTCAAACTTGCGGTCAACCTATAGTCAATGGCCCAGAACAAAAGTAGAATCTTCAATCAAACATAGTCAACAGATCCCTGGAATATTCGACCTCCAAAATAGTCAAAGAGCTCGGTCAAACAGAAGCTATCTCTCCCAAGTCAATGGTAGTCAAACAAAAGAATAAAGGCTGGTCAACGCAGAACAAAAACTCCCTTTGACTCCTTCGCACGTGTGGACATCTCTTGCTATTTCAGATTGAATGATGATGTGGTGATATGATGCCAAATGAATTCCAATGAGCTCTTATTTATTTGTGTTTTAAGAGGTGGATTTTTCCACATGTGGAGCCAACTTGTGCACTCAAGGTCGACTTGGTCAAATATCAAAATATGAAAATTTTTCCATGATTTGCCAATGAAAATACCGACCATAACTACCCATTTTTCAACACTTCCTCTTAGCTAGGGAGATACCTTTCATTCTCTCTCAAGATCAATCTCCCTGACTAATCCATTGGTCTCTCAACCACAACCTAAGGGAGAGATCACAAGTACAAGTTTCTCTCTCTATCAAGATAAATCTCCTCGACCAATCCATATGTCTCCCAACAACAACCTAAGAGAGAGATCAGAAGTCTCATCATAAGGAAAGTTACATAGCATCCAACGCATCCCATAAGCCAAAACCCAATAGCATCCAGGTCAATACCGAATTAACCAATGGGATCAATCAGTTATTCCAAACCAATCATATGCACAAGGAACATCTCCCTGAACACAAACAAGGTCTCTTGGTCCACGACCTAAGGGAGGAATCCCTATCTCAATCCCTGATTATATAATCTCTCGGTCCACGACCTGAGGGAGAGAACTCAAGATCAATCTCCTCGACCAATCTATATGTCTCTCAGCAACTGCCTAAGGGATAGATAAACCAAGGGATCACTCTATGCCTCAGAACCAAGCTCCCTGACTAGACACACTGGCCTCTCGGTCAATTGACCTAAGGGAGTGATCATCTTTTCGACCAGTCTATAGGTTTCCCAGCCGTTGCCTAAGGATGATTGTCAACCATATGATGCTGTACAATCAAGTGCTCCCTCTCTCTCAACGACGGGTTCTCAACAACTCCAAGTTGTTCTCTGAAATAAGCAAACTTCATCCGGGACAACTACTTTGTCAATACATCAACAACCTACTCATCATTAGGGACATATTCGAGCCTCACAGCTCCCCTATGGACAATTTTCTAGATGCAGTGATACTTGATCTCAATGTGCTTCAACTTGCAATGAAAAATCGGGTTCTTAGAAAGCTTCAAACAACGTTGATTATCACAATATATAATGGTTGACTCCAACACTTGATCAAATAATCTAGCAAACAACTTTCGAAGCCACACAACTTCACAACAGGCTGGACATGCAACAATATACTCAGCTTCAACCGTACTTAGAGCAACAAAAGTTTGCTTTCTACTAGACCATGAAATCATAGTGGAGCCCAAGCCAAAAAAAAATGCAAAAGTGCTCTTCCGGTCATCAGAGCTTCCAGCCCAATCAACATTAGTGAAACCATGCAGTTGCCATTCTCCATTAGAAGCATATCTCAGACCATCTTCAATGGTGCCATCAAATATCTCAATATATGTTTCGCTGCAACCTAATGAACATGTCAGGGCTCAACCAAGAATTGGATCAACGTGTTCACAACATAGCCAATATCAAGTCTAGTGTTCACAATATAGTTCAACAAGCCAATCAATTTGCGATACATAGAGGGATTAATCAAATCAGAGTGACAGTTTTGGATCTTCTTCAAATTCGCCACCATAGGAGTTGTCCAAGGACTTGCAGCCCATCATGCCAAATCTCTGAAGGATCGTTATAGTGTATTTGCCTTGGAAAACAAAGATACCATTAGGCATTTGCCAAATTTCCAATCCCAAATAGTAATGCATGAGACCGAGATCCTTCATCTTGAATTCAGAAACCAACTCCCTCTTACACTGGACAATCAGAACTTCAACCCATGTAAAAAACAAATCATCTACATACAACAACGACATCAAAGGCTTGCCTTCAACAACTTTGAAGTACAATTTCGAATCAACTTCTCTCTTCTTGAAACCAAGACTGAACAGATAACCATCAATACGGGATCACCATGCACAAGGAGCGTGCTTCAGCCCATACATGGCTTTTTTCAATTTGAAAACACGAGTTTCTCTATCATGGACCTCAAAGCCTTGAGGTTGCTAAATATAAGCTTCCTCTTCAATGACTTCATTCAGAAAAGCAGTCTTGACATCCATTTGATGCAATTTCCAACTTGCAATAGATGCAAGAGTAATGACATATCTAATAGAAGTGTGCCTGACAAGGAGAGCAAATGTGTCTTCATAATCCTCTCCCTCTTTCTAGGAGAGTCCTTGGGCCACAAATCTTGCCTCGTATTTCTCGACACTTCCATCAACTGCATGCTTGATTTTGTAGATCCATTTGGAAGACACAATAGATTTTCCTTTAGGCCTTAACACGATTTCCCACACATCATTCTCCAATATAGATTGGTACTCTTCAGTCATAACATCTTTCCAAACTTGATGCTCAACTACTTCCTCGTAGTTGGATGGCTTTGACTCAATGATCTTAGACATCATGGGTGCATAACTAGAGTACTTCTTCGACTTCTTACTTTCCCTGAAGGTCTCATGAGGTGCAGCATATCCTTTAGCTTCCTTCAAAGTTCTTTCAAGCGAGGTAGGTCTCTTTCTAGTCTGCGGTACGGTGGTTCTTGGGGAGTCAACAAATTCATGATCATCAGACTCTCCATGAGGATCTTGTACCATCAGTTTAGGTTCTTTAGACATTCTTCGGAGCCACCTATATTTCATCATTAGAGTCCAAGTCTGAACCCTTGGACTTCCAAAAAGCAACATCTTCATCAAAGATAATGTCCCTGCAAATTTCAATAGAACGTTGTGTTGAAATGTGTAACTAGGTTCGGTCTTCATAATGTCTATTGTAATTATGATTTTATATATATGATATTAAGGAGAAAATAAATTTATTACTATCATTCTTAATGCATGGATTTCATGCTCAAGATAAATTTATTTGTAGGTCAAGCATCCATTGAGTGCTTCTAGGTGTTGGCATTATGATACATATGTTGTACTTGATGGCAACCCACTCATCTCAGATGATAAATTATAGTGCAACAAAGTTCACGGAATTTTATGTAGAGAAAGGTTTATTTCATGTGGAGAAAAGTTCACAGAATTTTATGCAGAGAAAAGTTTAT
>APFE030828503.1:121407-133089 GCA_000404065.3 Pinus taeda
TATATATATATACCTCGACGACTCCCCGCACCTCCGAAATTTCCCTAAAATTTGAGGGTACTCCCACACGTCCCTCCTGTGCATCTCCTCGCACCAGAGTCTTGGTGGAACATTGAGTTTTCCTATATTGAAAAATTGAAGTGATCTTAGCTGTCCATTGAGATCTAAACTTAGCCATTCGTGGAGATGGTTGGCGTAGGTCGACCTCAAAAGAGTTAAAGGGCGTAGACTAGGCTCATTATGCACTAGACAACTTTTGTGTTCAACGTAGCACGAAAAAGGGTGTTTAGTTCAACACTTAGGTTTTTCAGATCATCACATCTAGGGAAAGAAAGAGAGGCCAAATAGCCTCAGAATCTTCTAGCCAATGTTCATCTTTAGCCAGGTCAATTTTAGTTGCGTAGAGGCGCTGTACGCCGGCCATACAGACTTGTACGATTTTGTACAGTGCGCAGATGGACATGCCAAGAGGAAGAGAAAGGCACAAATCTTTTTGTGTTGAGGGATTTGCTGAGTGAAGGGAAGTTTTCCCTCCTCTTTGTAATTATTTTCTGAATATTTCGCTTAAGCATAATAAGAACACACAAGTTGGTAAGTTTTCCCTAGTTGGGGTATCTTGGGTAAATTTCTAGTGTATTGTTTTTATGGTGTGCTTTTGTCTTCAAGTTTGTTTTTCCGTTGCAATATTCACTTAGGAAACTCAGTATATTTGATGAATGCTTTTGAAAGTTCAGGTTCAGCTCCTTCATGTTTGAAATTTCATTAAATTAGTTGTTGGGTTTTAAAAACTAACATGGTATAAGAGGTCAGCCTTTGATTAAATACCAGAAAGTGTGTTTACTTCGTCAGGAGCAGGGTAAAGGTGTAATTCAGTTCAGAGCTTCTGCTAGGTTTTTAGGCCATGTGACCTAGGGTTTCTAGAAGTTGACCTGTGCTAGGGTTTTCTTGAAGCTGCTTTGCACAAAGGTTTCTAAGTAGATCAAATTGCAATATGGCGTATCTGGGGCTGAGATTTGAGGACTATGTAGAGGGGCCTCAAACTTTTGTTTTTGGAGGGAGAGGATTGGTGTAGTGCTGGAGGAGTAAGGAGTTTGGTAGTTTGTGGACAGTGCACCAGCTCAACCAATAGATCCTCAAAAGTTGGCTTAGCACAATAAGAAAGATATAAAGTTTAGAAGAATCATTCTTGAAGGAGTTGAGGATCACATCATACCTCACCTATCTAGCAAGAAGACAACTAAGACTATGTGGACAGTCATCATGGGGTTGTGCCAAGGTTCAAGTAAGGCCAGGAAGCTGGTACTCAGAGATAAGCTTAGAAACGTCAGGATGGCGAGTATGAGTTCATGGTCTCATATCTCGCTAGGTTCACCCAAGTGAGGGACAGGCTAGCTTGAGCTGGGAAGATGACCTTGCACAAAGATCTAGTTGGTTTTGCGTTTTTGGGTTTTCCTAATTCATGGGAAAACTTTACTGATGTTATCAGCGGTAGAGAGAACCTACCAGGATGGGAGAGGTTATGGAGTGATTGCATCCAAGAGGAGATCCGGAAGCATGCCAAAGCTAGGTCTCACGTAAAGACCAAGGAAGAAGAGAATTTTGCCCTAGCTGGAAAAGGGGGCAAGGCCAAGCGCAAGAAAGGCACAAAAGGGGCAGAGTCCAACTCCAAAGGCAAGAAGAAGAAGAAAGATCTCAGCAAGATAAAATGTTTCTCTTGCCATTAGTTTGGGCACTATTCTACCAAGTGTCCAAACAGGAAGAAGGGGTCCAAGAAAGACCACATGGCAACATCAGTAGAGGTGGAGGAGTTCACTTCCCACTTTGAGAGGGAGTTCTCTCTCATAGCTTGCATGGTAACCTTAGTGGCTAACAACGTGTGGTATGTTGATAGTGGAGTATCCTGTCATATGATTGAGAACAAGGAGCCAGTTGATCGAAAAGGACAGGTAGGTTCACATAGAGTTGGGAGGTGATGGTAGGTACATGGCCAAGGTTGTGCATACTGTCAAGTTTGAGAGGGCGTTTGGGAATCCTCTCTACCTTAAAGATGTCCTCTACATCCCAGGTTTGAAGCAAAACCTTGTTTCAGTCTCAACCTTGGAGAACAAGGGTTATGAGGTTTTCTTCAGCAGAGGTGTTAGCACTTGAAATTTCACCTAGGCTGAGATAGACAAATCTCAAGGCTACATCAAACCATTTCACCTCGTAGCTAGCCCTACGGGGTATGAGAAGGCTCTCTCCGGTCAATCTCGGTGGATTTTTCAATAGGATGAGTTGACCAATTGGAAACACTGATATTAGGCTAGTAAACTGATAAGGAGGGTTGCTTTAAAGTTTTTTGGGGTTTTTAATTAAATAACGGGGTTTTTCTGGGCTGCATGGGCAAAATCACAGCTTCAAACAGAGAAATATAATGAACAACACAGGTTGACGACTAAGGCAAGGTAGGCAAGGAATTTAGCATCAAATCTAGATTTTAAATGGGATGGCAAGACTAGTGAGGAGCTGACAAGGGCATAGAACTGAATCCTTGTCAAACAGAAGAAAACATTGAATTGAACAAACTTATAGGCAGAGCATAAATACTATGAATTCTACCTAAACACTTCATTTGCTCAATTAGAAATGATCATGAGGTGAATGAAACATAACAGTTTACATATGAGACAAAAGGAAAACTTATGCTAAATTAACATACCACATGAATCTCAGAAATTAGAGCTGTGAAATTTTCATTAAAAATCCCTCTATCAAACACTGTACAATGGAGCTCAGTTCTCCTCCTGCACTCAGAAAATCTCCCCCTCACTAACTCTCTCTCTCCCCCTCTCACTCACAAATGATTATTTTTAATACATTAAATAAAATGCTGCCCAAAATAGGGGCGTTGTTTCACCTGCAGCCATGAAGATAGAAAAGAATCTTTGATCTGCTCTAAAGATAGAAAAAACCTCCCATGATTCCAGCTCGAGGACTTCTAATAACCCGTGAAAACTAAAACTAATCCTAGGGCGTAGACTAGCTAAAGACAAAAATAGGCAATCGAACTTTTGATTGTCGCTTTACAGAAGAGGTCCCAATATTTGATGCTAAAATATGGGTTAAACCGCCACATGTACTCTTTAAATGAATCGAATGTCCACATAATCAAATGCGCACATATCGCAATTTTATTTTTGTATCTGTTGGAGTCATCTTCTGCGATTTCATGCATATCAGTATTCTTTTGAGTTTCTCATATCTAGAAAATGATGTTTTCTGCACTTTCCTCGTTGGCATGCATTCTCATGCCTTGTGATCAAATGGTTTGTGTTTTCAATGTTTGTTTTGATACGAGACTCAGCACCTTTAACCACTTCATGTTTCATCACAGGAGGAAAAAGGAAAAACCTGTTTCATTTCAACAAAATCATTCAGCAAAGTAAACTCTGAGGAATCAAATGCTTTATTTGTAGCTACATCTATGTTATCCTTCTTAAACTGTGCTAATTCAGAAATCAATGCCGAAGCCCAGGATTCAGCACAGCTAGCTTCATCTCCATTGCCTCCATCCTCAGAAATTGAAACAATACTTGGTTCATTACTCATATCGATACCATGTGGCATCTTTACATGAATATCAACAGTTGTACCACTGGTTTTACTGATGCGATGACCTCTATGGAAAGCCTCCATTTATGCCTCAAGTTGAGATAGTTTACTAGCTGTTCGCACACACATGACCCTTGAAGTTTGAAGTTCATTGCTTTTAGTAGTAAGAGTTTGCTTGAGTATTCTGTTCTTTTCTTCCAACGTAGATAACTGCTCAGGGAAAGCATGTACCTGTCTGAGGAGATCCTTGTAGCTGTCTAAGGTTGGCCTTGATATCAACAATTCCCTAATCAAAATCACCTTCTTTGCGAGCATCTTGCACCAAAATACTAATAAAATACTCAAAAATCCGGTTTTGGATATCAGGTGCCAATCCCAAAATGCGATTCAAGAAACGACCAACATCATTCATATCATTCTCAAGTATCCGACCTGACAATTTCCATGTATCTTTACCAATTCCCTCAGGTATTGCATCCCTAATGATTCCAACTGATATCATTGCTGTCCTTGTCAAACTATGAAATTCATGAATTTTCTCACGCTCTCCAACTAAGCAATTCGGAGGTAAAACAGGTTGATCACTCTGCTCAATGATAGCTTTATACATCATATGAAGAGCCCTCTTTCCATAAACACTATCATAGTTATATGCACCCGATGATGGTCCAGCCCTACGGTAACCTTGCGTTAATGCTCCAAGAGATTCTAATTTCTCAGCAACAATTGAAGCAAATCGACGTTCTCCGCCTAAATTAGTAAAAAGCAATCTATATTCTAGAGCACAGGCTTGATTGGATCGATGGGTTCTCCCAAACTGTTGAATTGCACGATCAGGGCCACCAATCCGAACTTGGTCAGCATTAGCTTCTTGACACCTTGAAACTGTATCTTCATTGAACCCGACTTTGCCTTCTGTTCCTCGAGCATTTCGTCATCATGACTTTTTCTGAGATGATAAGCCTCTTCGGCTTTGCGACACCAAAAAGAGTCGCAGGGCGGCCTGCAAGGGTAGCAAACATCAAACCATTTTGAAGGCCAGGTAATGTCCTCAACAATGTCAATTTAAGTCTATTTGGCAAGCCTGTTGAAAAATCCTGCACATAAAACTTTGGAACATTGCGACCTTCAGGCTCTAAGAAAATTTGATGAGATTCCTTATCTTTAAATTTTACTATTTTGTCTTCAATAGATGGGCAATATCGGGGTCCCTTTGATTCAACCCAGCCTCCATATGTAGGTGTCTCATGTAAGTTTCTTTGATAAGCTGGTGAGTAGATGCAGTTGTGCGTGTCAGGTAACAACACATTTGCTTTCTTTCTACATGAATATTAGGATCAAAACTGAACCAGCTAACCTGTTCATCCCCTTGTTGGCGTGACATCATGGTTGCGCACCAGTTCATTTCTTTTTTCACTTGTTTGCATGAATGGATGGAAAGTCTTAGCAGAAATTTGTAGACCACATTTGCACATTAGGATGCACTGACAACGATGTGGAATATAATGATCCAAAGTTTTAAAGAATATCTCATATAAAACCAATGTAGCAAGTGATTCCTCAAGAGATGAAGATTGAAGAATATTTTTAAAAATACATGTCCCAATACAAGCTGGTGTTGCAACTACAATGTCTGGAGGCCCAACCATAGCAGCCCTAAAATCTGGCAGAAGCATGCTGCTCAGAATGAACTCTTACCTCGAAAACATATTACTCACAGTGTTAACAAGCACAAAATCACCTCGGATCACATTCCTCTGATAAATAAACAGCAGGGAATTTCCAGCGTTAACACAATCATTTAATTCAATAGCTGTGACAATGAAATTTTTTCGGGCTTTCCAGTGAGACTTCTCCAAATAGCTTTTTGCCTCTGATTGATGCTTTGAATTGTGCTTGTGCAGGAATAGGAGCTTGAAGTCGCTGCCATTTGAAGAGCTGGAGAACAAATTACATAATCTAAAAAGCACATTTAAATGATTTCTTCTTCAAAACCCTGTTTTGAAGAAGAATCAATCTCTGACATGAGACGGAGTCTAACAAGAGGAAAGGCCTTTGTTAGGCCTTTCAACTTTGGGACAGCTAAGCAGATTGGAGTTAGGGTGAAGAACCTCTACAGGCTTCAATTTGAGACAGCCATGGCCTTGAGCAATAGGGGAGTTAGTGAGCAGAGCCGTGACCTTGGGGAGCTCCAACATAGTGTATGGATTGCTTACACCATAGAGCATTGAAGATTCTCAGGGAGATAGCCACAAGACTGCCACGGTGCAGTGTTGACCAACATGACGTGTGCAAAGGTTGCACACTTGGCAAGTATGCCATGACATCCTTACCCAATAGAGACAACTGGGCCAAACGTATCTTGGAGTTGGTTCAGTCAGATGTTTGTGGACCATTTTCCCCTTCATCCCTTATGGTTACAGATATTATGTCACCTTCATTGATGACCTCTCCAAAAAGATGTGGATCTTCATGATGAAGAAGAAAGATGAAGTCTTCTTGAAGTTTGTGGCTTTGGTTTAGAATTAGACAGGTAAAAAGGTTAAGGCATTGAGGTCAGACGACGGTGGGGAGTACATCTCCAATGCCTTTAGGGACTTGTGTGCCAAGGAGGGCATCGGGAGACAACTCATCATGCCTTATAACCCTAAGTAGAATGGGGTGGCTGAGTGGAAGAAGCCTGACATGTCTCAATTATGTTTTTTTGGCAGTCTTGTTTATTGCCATGATCCTTTTGATAACTGGAAGAAGCTGGAGCCCACAATAGAGAATGGTATTTGTGTGGGCTACAATGAGACATCTAAGGCATACAAGGTGTACGTCCCAACACTTAGAAAGACAATGATCAGGTGTGATATGGAGTTCAAGGAGGAAAGGGCTCTCAAGAAGTCCTTGGAGCATGAGCAAGGTGCAACACAAGAGCAGGAGCAACAGGCTCACAAGTAGGAGGCTCAGCCAACTCCTCGGACTTCATCACAACCAGTTATTAGGCAGGCCGAGCAACACGCAGATGAGGAGAAAGCGCAAGAACAGGAGGAGAGAGTAGATTGAGAGGGGCCCACTTAGACAGTGACTCCTAGTACAGGAAGAGAATGAGCCAAGTGGGCAAATCAGTTGATCAGTGGGACTCAAGAGAGAGTTGGAGCACCCAACTCCACATTCAGACAAAGTAAACAACTATAGAGATACACAGGGAACATGGCGCTGATGACTAAGTTGATAGACCTAGAACCTCTTTTTTACAACGAGGTAGCCTCTCAGTAGGTATGGTGAGATGCCATGATGGAAGAATATTCCTCCATCATGATGAACAACTTCTGGGAGATAGTGCTAAGACCAGTTGGTAAATCAATGGTTAGTTCATGTTGGGTGCATAAGATTAAGCATGTAGCTAATGGGAGTGTGGAGAAGTGCAACACTAGATTTGTGGCCAAAGGGTTCTCTTAGGTTGTGGGGATAGACTACGATGAGATGTTTGCACTTGTGGCCCGATACTTATCCATTAGGACCATATTGATGATTGCATTGCATATGGTGTGGAAGATTCGCCAAATGGACATGAATACTGCCTTCCTTAACGAAGTTGTTGAGGAAGAGATATATGTTGAGCAACCCGAGGGGTTTGAACCTTGTTGCCACACAATCTAGTAGCACGCTAAGGAAGGGGAACCAAAGGAAAACTACTAGACTAAGTGACAACAATGGAACAATGAACCACTGTCACCTTAGTCAAGGTCCCCTACTCTTTATGGATTTTCACTGATGGGAAGAGTCCTTGTAGGAAAATAATCACTTGGAATGAATAATGTTTTAGGTGTGAAGTGATTCCACTAAGCCCATTCAAGGAGAGACAAAATAATGGTTCAATGCTTGAAAGAAGCTAAAGGCTCTCCAAGAAAGACACAGGAGGAGGTCAAGATTTAGGGCTTAAAATTTACAATAATAATAGGTATTCCTCTGATCAAGACTCTAGGAGATGAGGTAGGACCTTTCTAAGGAGCTCAATGTGATGATTTAACACTTCCAAAATGTCCACTCTCTTTGAAAGACATAAGAAAGGCTTGCGCTAGACCTAGGGTTTTATGAATAATTGTGAGAAGAAATAGTTCCAAGTTATTCGCTAGGTCAAGGCAAGGGAGGACAAAGAGATTCTTATGATTTATTCCATTGAATACTAACCTCATACAACCCTCAAAGAAGTCCCCAAGGTGAGAGAGAAAGACCTAAGTTTTCCATAAGTGAGCCGAAATGATGAAATCATGATGTAGAAGGGCCGTTGGAGGGCCTCGTTGAGTCCTCAATGTGCCATGACGAGAGTGAGGGCTCCATGAATGATGGACAAAGGGTGGTCCCCTTAATTTGTATGGAAATCATCATGTGGTGCTCCAAAGTGGCTCTAAGGCACAAGTATTGGTCTCACAGGTCTTCTGATGAAAGATAAGCCTATAGACTGCTCCAAGTGAGGGCTTTGAAGCTAGTGGTTGTCCTCCCATGTCTCAAGAGTGAGAGAAACCTCCTCTTGGCCTCAAATTAGCTATCAAACCATTTAATCACTGCTAAGCCACCTAGGGGCAACGCTGGTCTAGATGCATAATCTTGTGGATAGTGTGGGGCCATGAACAAGTTGCTGAAGGTGCTGAGGCTGCCAATGGTATGAGATATTGCTCTATCACATGATGGAAACCTGTGGCTCTCAACACATCCCCTACAAATGTCAATATGATCCTCTGGTGGGTTTGGGCCCCAGTTAAGTTGCCCAGCCCATGATCAACCACCTGCAAATTACGCATAAGATCCAATGCGTCTCCTCACCATCAGGTACACTAATTCATTAGTGCATCTAGGTGAACCAAGCTTGTTAATCCAGGGCACAAATGAGACTTCATAACTGGTTTCCCTTCCAAATTTGGGGCTTCGAGCGTGTGATAACGTTACCTCCCTTGGTAGGAGTGGCTAATAAACAACCCTATTAAGTGTTCCCAACACTTAAAGCGAAAGACATGTCCAAAATACACCTTTCAAGTGATAGGGGTCATGCGGTTAATGATGGGGTGGATTGGGACACAAGGGTCTCAAGGCCAAATGCCATGGGTTCAAGGGTGGAAATGATGAGGGATGTCCACATATTTTGGTGTATAGAGGTAGGAAGGAGAAATCGTGGTACATGAGTTACCCCGACCTTTTTTTTCCACCCTTATTCATTTTCCTTTGGCCTTTTCTTGATTTTTCTACTACTTGGGGCTTCAGGGAATGAGAGCATGCTGTGTATGATATGAGCAGTGATTACCCCCTTAAGGTGGGGCAATTTATCGCCCAATAGGGGTTGGGAGATGCATGGATTCCTTAATGATGTAGGAGGTGCTCATTGGGGGCCCTAGGAACCATGGTGATTGCCATAATGATAAAGGGGTAGAGCTCATGATTGGCTTTTGCCCACGTGCTAATATATTGTCTCGACCATCTTTTGCATTTTGTGGTATTATTTCTTTTTGTATGTGGCCATGATATGTTTTTAATATTGTTTTAAGCTGCATCAACCTTAGGGGCTACGTTTGATCCTAAAGGGATCGAAAAATGGCCAAAAATTCAAAGTTCTCGGATTCGAGTGACAGTAGTGCCGTTGCGTAGAGCTTGAAAAAAATATCCAAAGCAACTTGAACAGGCAAAAGGTCAATGTTCATGGTTCCACTAGGCAAGGTTCCGGTTCATGTTTCTAGATTCATGGTTCCAGACGCACACATGGTCCAATGACAAGGTGACACATCGAAGATCTGTTGAGAGACATCGAAGATCTGTTCTGGCACAAAAAACACTATTTGAGAGGCAGTGAAGTTCCCTATTTCCGATTTCTTGTCTTGGTCATAGAAGCAGCAAGACCTGTAGCGGCCAACTTCTACTTTAGGATAGGAATATCACGAGGCAAGGGACTCGTGGTAATTTATTGCAGATCCACAATGGATTTTTCTAAGCAAAAATTGTGTTTTTTCTTTGGATGAGCGAATGAAGCGAACAAAGTTCCTTCTAAAGATTAATTACTCCAAAAGATTTGGAATATGAAATTATCCATTGAGGAAATAAATATTATATTAAATATGTGAATAGTAAAATGAGTATGATTTACAATGAGAACAAGCAGCGTGCTTATATATCACGCAAGTGTCTCTTCATGAAGAGTCATGTCTTAATTAGAACTGCCTCTTTCAACCTTAATTATAGCATTAACTTTAAACTATCTATTTTATGATTATTATCTTTTACATATATTTATATTATTTATATATTTTATTCGTTACATTGCCTCCTTCCTCAAAAAGCTTTGTCCTCAAAGCTTGTTGATGAAAAAAGGCTTGATCTCTTTTTCGGCTTTGAAAGTCTTTCTCTCTTGGAACAGTCATCTTTGTCGATACAAGCTGATATGATCTTCTTAGTGACAAACAAAATTGTCGCACTGAGAAGGGATCAGACCATCCTAGATTAATTTTCTGTATGGTATTCTGATCACTGGAATTTTGTAACGACTTGTCAGCATGAGACTGGATGGATGTTACGTCATTATTCTCTGAAACATTAATTTGTTGTCTTTGGTTTGAATGGTCCTGATATGTAGCTTGGTTGATTTGTCTACTCTCGTGATTCGAATGCCGATATAAGGTTTTTAGATTTTCTTTTGGTGAAAATGTTGTTGAATTGGTTATGGAACATTCACTTGGGATGTCCATTGTCTGAACTGCAACATCTAAGCATGTCGTTTCTTCAACTGACTTGTCTTCTTGAGTTGTCATATTCACTGAATCGGTATTCGTTCCCTTATTTTCAACTTGAATTGTTGTGACTGCAGATTTCAATACTTCTTCTTGAGTGACTTGTTCCAACTTATCTTTTAATGCTTTCTTATCCTCCTTAAGTTTCTTAATTTGATTGAGCAGACTTTGATTATGGTTTTTCAGACGTAAAATTTCTTCGGTTTTTGATTCATCAACCTTATTTTCAGTGTTTTGAATTTTAAGTTTTTTCATCTTTTAGATCTTTGATTTATTCTAATAAATTTTTATTAAGGTTCTTTAAACACAAATTTTCCTCTTCTTGTTCTGATAAATGTTGCTTGAGTTCTTTCTTTGAGACTTTAGTCTTCTTTACTTGTGCTAGTAATTTTTCGACGTGGTCCTTGAGACGAGAAATTTCTTCGTCTTTTTCATTATTTCTTTGTAATGCATATCCACAAGTCCAGCATATTGTTGCTTAAGTATTGTGATTTCTTGTTTCATATCTCTTTGGAATTGTTTTTGTTCATTTATTAGAGATTCCATTTTTTTTCACTTCTTTTATCTTCCTTTTTTTTTCAACAATTTATTTATTTCTATTTTTTTTTTTAATTTTTATATGATATTCTCTTTCGTTTTTTTCTTTTTTATTCTCTTTTTATATAATTTCTCCTTTATTTTATATATATAGCTCTTTCTTTTCTTTTCCTTGTTATTCACTCTTTTAATAAAATTTTATATAATAATAACGGAAGATTTTTTTTTTTTTTTTTTTTTTTTTTTATATAATATTAATAATATTAGTTTTAATTATATAGATTATACAAATATAATTATAATTTTAATTACTTTTTGAGACCGATTTTCCTTAATACGTAACTATATTAGCTTAATAGTATCCTTTAATTATATAATATTTTTTTCTCAGAAAATTGGATGAGACGTGACTCTTGGTACGGTCACAATCTTTAACGATTAAAATTATTTAGATCGCACCTTTTTTCTCAACCTTATCAAAATATCTTTTACTTTTAAAATACCATGGGCAATTACCATGGGTTGTTTCTAAAACCTCGGTTAATGTTCTCCCCGTAAAATGTAAAACTTATCACTAGTTTCTAAAACCACGGGCAATTACTAATCGTTTCTAAAATACCATGGGTTGTTTCTAAAACCTCAGTTAATGTTCTCCATGTAAAAATGTAAACTTACCATTGGTTTCTAAAACCACGGGCTTTTCCACGTAAATTTTTTTAAATATACTTGGAAAGGTTCCCGCTTATTTTTATTATGCACTTTTATCAATAATGTAAAAACCTTATATATATAT
>APFE030828507.1:0-39419 GCA_000404065.3 Pinus taeda
ATGAGATTTGTGACATCTTCGTTATGTCTTTTTCTTTATTGGATTAAACTCAGTCAAGAAATACCCGTGGTCTTTCTTCTCTCCTCATATTTGCATAAAAGTGTTCTCTAATTCCTTCCAAGTGTTGATTGAGTTATTTGGTAAGGCCTTAAATGTTTTTGTAGCCTCTACATCTAACGACTGAACAAATAGTCTCAGGGCTACATCTAAGTGCTCCATATTCAAGTTTTCAACAAATGTATAGAAGATATCGATGTGTTATTGGGTTCTAACAGCATCTTCCCTAGTAAATGAAGGCAAGAGCTTAAGATAGTCTTGGGGAATTCCATTCAAAGGCTGTTGCAGATTAAGTGGGGCATATCTGTTGAATAAAAAGCCTGGGACAACGACATTTTTCAAAGGGGGTTGCAAATGATATATTGCAGGGCCTTACTGAGAGTTTGGGTGAACCACATTGAATAAGATTTAGTGTGAAATAGCAGTGGGGGTTTGAGATGGACTAGTAATGAGAATATATTCGAATTATTCAACTTAGAAGGAATGATATGTAAAAGGATCATAAATGATAAAGGTTTCCTTAGACTTGGGTCCTAATAAGTAAAAGTGAGGTGGAGGAAAACATTCTTCTGAACACTCTAAAACTTCGGATGAGATTTCAGGATATTTTATCTCATATTTTTTAGAGGTAGAAGTTGAGGTCTCTGGAGCAAAAACAACATGATTTGTAGTTCTTGGGGTTCTTTCTCTCCAAATTCTCCTAAAGACAATTATTTCTGGGTCAAAGGCAGGAGGATTTTTCTGCTACGAGGTATCTGAATGGGTATGAGACCTTTTAAAAGCCACGGTTATAATATGAGGACCCTGCTAGGTGAGAAATCTTGACCCACACTTACTTTTCTCACCTTACAAGAGAAATGTTCAAAAATTGTACCCAAGTAAATATATTCCAATTCGTTCCCCATCAACGATGCCAAAAGATGTTGTTGCTCCTAGAGACAATCCCCGAGTTGAGCGGAAGGGTCCGTGCCTAGGACATCTTAGAGTATCTTGTGATGAATTGTTATTTCTCAAGAGTTGAAATATAAAAGGATTTAAATCTGGTTCAATAATCGTACTCAAAGACCAAACACATTACTCACTGACAACATTTTTTTCCAAATAAGTAAAGTTCAGCCATGGTGGCCTACACACAAATAGTGAAACTTCTTTAACAGTTATAGTATAGGTGAGGGAGGAGATAAAATAAGGAAATTTGGTGCAAAGGTCTAGATATAGAATCCTATGCACTAAACTTCAATAAAATAATGTGTAGATGAAGGAAATGAAATTAGAAACCATGGAGCACATTTCAAGGCTTTCAACCTTACATTTATAGGTAATGCTTCCATAACATTACATAGTTAAATATGACATACAAGATTGAGTTCTGACAAATGCATTTACACAATTTCTAAGAGGAAATAAACACACATGAAAATGATAAATAGAGAAAGGAACACATACTTCACAAACCAATGCTTCAAATCAAAAAAAGCTTCTTCATTAGTCTTTCAGAACAACATAATGTCATTAAGCCTCAAAACTTGCAAAACTTGTAGAATATTGCAGTCTCTAGAATAGAAAATTGAACCCTTACAAATGAGTTCCTCTCCCCTTTTATAAGGTGAGTCGTAACAATAAATAGTTACAAAATATATCCTAGTGCGACAACTGTCTAAACTAGTCAGTTTTGTGAGCATGCCAAAGGCCTAGATGTTCTAATCATTACATAACAACTTGATTCTTTCTTGAAAATTAATTATTTACAAAATCACTAAAATGGCAAAGATATATCATGATTTCGAATCAAAAAATATCTTCAATGCGAGCTTGCTTCATCCTTCAAAGTGGATCCATGCTCCACTACCCACCTTTTCCATGATTCCTCAAGGTTGATAAGTATCACCAATATGAGAGGAGAACAAGGCTTGATTGTAGATCGACAGCTGAAGATAGCCTCCCGCAATGGTGGAAACATTTGAGTGGAGATAATGGTAAGTGATTTTAAAACCAACCAATTGATATGGGGTTTGACCAGAAAGTACCAATTGTCTTCGAGATCAATTTTTCTTAGCTGGTTAACCTTCTCTGTGAACTCAACCCCCTATTCAAGCCAACTCCTAATCAGACTCTGCACATCTAGCGAGGAATCTTTGGGACAAATTGAGATGAGATTCAATTCAAGTAAGGAATCATTAATGGACTCTGCCAGGGCATTTGACATCTCACGTGCATCACTGATGATATTTTTAAGTGATCATATTTAGGCTTTCCATCCCTTAAGGATAGTTGAATTATGCATTGCATCAATTTTAGGAAAATTGGATTTCCTCCCATCGACACTGTCTTTCCATTCTAAAATTTCATGAAGGCCTTTCTTAGCCTCATGAAAACATGAAAGTATCTCCACTAGCTCATTAGTCATGAAATTTCCAAGCCTGCATTATTCTCAAATCAAGTTCAACTTCTCACAAAACGATCATTTCTTCTTCTTTAGGGTTTTCGATGAACCCTTTTTCAATTTGAGCATGGTGATGATTATGAAAGGAAAAAAGGACAACGAATTACTTGGTAAGTGGGGAAGACAAGGCATTGAGGTTGTGAGGAGGTCCTTATGCAAGTTGACAATCAGGTGAAAGAAGGTGTGAACAAATGGAATGGCTCGTGATAGAACAATTTAAATAGAAAATTTTGAATTACAATGGTCAGTGTGCAGAGTGCAACATTCTATTCATGGGGATTTCAAGTAGGAAAGGGAGGAAATAGGATAGGGAAGACACATGGAGGAATTGGATTGGGCAAAGGATAAGGGATTAGGTTTATATATCAAACAATCTCATGCTCTCTTGCCACACTCGCTCGATAATGGTTCTAGCTATTGACATGGCACCCCCACTAGCATGATAGGTGGTGGACCCATCTAATCATCTCCGACGGGGTGCCTGATTGGATTTGAGGGAAAGGTTTGACCTCCCAAAATTAATATCAATAATTGATTTGTGAATGTTACTTTATTGACTCTGACTTACAGGGGCTAAGCACTAGATTGTGACTAACGCGCTTCTTTACCTCCCACAACTCCTCCTTGGTGAGGTTGCTTCAAGATGGGCGGTGACCTGCCCCACAAGTGGCCGCTCTTTGATCATTTACATTTGAGAAATGGGGGAAGGCCCATTGCCACTTAGCGAATCCTCCATGCCTAGAATGGCGCTGCTTACTGTTGAGCTGGAAACCGGATGTCTTGGAGCTCTAGCCCCCAGGTGCCCAATTCCTTTTGAAATCCAATTAGAAATTATTACAGGGTTTTAACCTTCAAGGGTATACCACCGAAATGATTTCATGATTATGACATAATATATCTCACAACAAGAAGGCCTGCCATAATGTATTCAATCGGTCTTATATCTAGCTTCATGAAGTTACTAAGAGAAACTCATTGGAAAATAGGAAAAAATATTTTAAGGTATATTACAGGGACAATACAATATGGAATTTTGTACACTGATTCAAAGGACAACCATCTTGTTGGTTACATAGATAGTCACTTTGTGGAAAGTATTGATTATCGAAAGAGTACCTCAAGACATGAATTTCACCTAGGTATAAGAATAATTTTATGGGAATCCAAGAAGTAGTTCATTGTTTCCATTTCATTAGTAAAAGTAGAGTATGTAGCAACAACGGGAGCAACATGCCAAGTAGTTTGGCTAATAATATCGACAAGTTATCTTGTACCTCAAAAGAAGAAGGAGAAAACTCCTATTTTCTATGATAATAATTCCACTAATGCACTTTCAAGAAAACTATTGTTTTCTTTGATAATAATTCAACTACTGCACTTTCAAGAAATCATGTGTTTCACTGCAAAAGTAAACACATTGATACCATATATCACTTCATTCGCAAGCTTGTCAACACTAGGGATATATCTCTTCAATTTTGGGAATCTAAATATTACTTAACAGATATCTTCACCAAACCATTGGAAAGAACTTTTTTTGCGTTTCAAACACACTACTTAGACATTGTTAGTAAATGCAACAATCATAGTTGGAATTTCGATTTCTCTTTACCAATCATACCAATTTTTTTTTACGTTTTAGGTTTTTATGTTTCTCGTCAAGAAATGTTAACGAAAAAAAGCTTGATTAAAAAGTTACCCTTCAATAACATAATTAGGTTAATTTTTTTTACATATTTATGACAAGAAAAAAACAAATTTTCACATATTTTGTACGATTCTTATTTTATTTTTAATTTAATTTATTTTAATTTGGTTTTTTTTAATATTTCTTTAAATCATTCCTAAATTTTTTCTTTATATGATTTACCAATGTAATGTTTTATGTTCTTCCAAATTTTATCAATTTTAATTTCAATTTTGTTATTTTTACATATTTTAACCACCTCGATGGAATGATTAGAAGTAATAAATTTGAAAATGTCGATGATTGACAAAATTCCCTATGATTTTTGAATGGATACACTAAAACATAACCAAAGTGAATGGACCCATTAGTCATGAGAAGAAAAGGTTTGTTTTCCAGTTCTGTTGAATAATGAAATGTTCTATTCTTGGAAGAAGAGAGTAATCATTCATCACTTTTTTAATTCTTATCATTATTTTATTAAGATTAATTGAATCTCGAGTTGTCAATTATAGTCATAAATTTCATTATAAAAAAGTACAAGAATGCAAAAACTAATCCTCTTTCCCTTTGACAAATAGATTACTAAGTCCTAGTTTGAATTATTTTTCACCTCTTGTAGAGCCATGTATACTTTATTTTCATTATTATAGAATTTGCAACCATAGGTTACAACTATTTTGTATGACTTCTCTAAAAATTATGTTAATTATAAAATTTCTCAATCATTTTATGGTATGCTTTCAAACCTAATTAGTATTTTACTATTTTCAACTTTATAATATTTCCTAAAGGTAAAAATAAAATAGGTTAAAAAGTGTAAACACTAACCTCCAATCCAAGTTCCAACAAGTATCAATTTCAATATGGTGTGAACCTTCAATTCTATTGGAACCCAAATTTAAAACCATCCAACACCCAAATGGATTTTCTCATTCTTGAATTGAATTATTTCCATTATTTGTGTCACTAATTCTTGTCCCAAAATAGAGAAAATATACTAATGAAGAAAAGTTACTTCAAATAACTTCCTAGAAAGCAACTTAAACCAGCATATGCATTCCATTATGGTTCAAAACAATACAAGGCAGATATTTATTAGTACATAGAAAGAAAGAATCAAACTACACACATAATATCTCTCGTAATAAAAATTAGAGGTTCCCTTCTCCTAAATTATCAATTTGCCAAGACATTGGACTGATAATTGAATTTATATATGTGGCCTGCCTGAACTAAGAACTCTCCCTATAATCGCACTAACCTGTGAGTATTTGGAAACACAACGATTAACACAATTGCATTCTCCTATGTTCAGTTCACCTTCTTTATATATCCTTGAAATGCATTTGCATAGCAAGTCTGACTAAGCTTATTGAAAAACTTGACTTTGTGCTCCATTTCCAGATCTACTGTACCAATAAACTTATCTTTGTCAAATCTAGAAGGGGTTTCGGGACCTGTACCCATTTTTATCTTGAACCGCTGATAAACAACCTGCTGCTAAATGAAAAGAAATAACACTTCAACGTAAGTTCATTCTGCTTAGGCTTCACTCATTTTCATCGTATTGAATTTTGTTGTCAGACAGCTCTAGCTGCAGCGTTGCCTCTTCTTAGTGATGTCCCAGGAGACTAGAGAAAATTAGCCCTCCATGCTCACAGAAGGATTTAAGTAAATAATGATAATAGAATTATTTCCATTATTTATTTTAATGCTTCTTCTAGTTTGATTTGGTTTCAAGATTGACATGGATTTTCATGTTTTGTATTTTTTTTTTAATCTCTCCAGGCTAATCGCTACCATGCATTTAATTAACTAACAGTTAAGTTGTGCTTTAATTAACTTAATTACTTTATGTTTTGGATTAGAGTTTATCAATCGGGTTTTGCATGAAATTTTATCAATGGTTTCAGATGGGTTGGTCAACGATGGCCTAATTAGAAATTTCAATTTCAATATAAACCTTCAATGCTCAAGAGTTAACAATGCCATGTGTAAAGGAATACCTACGGGTTGTAGGTGTATCACAGCATTGAAAATTAACTCACAATTATGTTATATTTTGCATTAGAGTTTATCAATGGTGTTCTGCATGAAAGTTTGTCAATTGCTTGAAATGGAGTTTATCAATAGTGTTTTGCACGAAAGTTTATCAATCATTTGAAATGGTTTGGTCAACGATGGCTTAATTAGAACTTTCAATTTTGATACCAACCTTCAAGACTCCAGAGTCAACAATGCCATGTGTCAACAATTGCATGTGTAAGGAATACCTACAGGCTGTACTTGTATTACAATAATGAACAATGAACAAGTCTTATAGATGCCTGGTTACGTTTGTCCTTGCGCGGCGGGCCATTCAGTGAGGAACTTAAGCCAACCCCAAGTAGATGCCAAGATGCCCAATGCCAACGTAATTAATAGCTATAAAATATAGTGAAAATAAATAGGCATTAGTGACGTTTTCGAAAAATGGTTTTCAACCACGTCTGAAAGAACGGTTATCTAAAAATTATAGGCCTCAAAAAGGGCTCATATGATAACTAGAGCTAAGAGTTAGTTGCATGTGAACTTTAGTAAGACACTTAGTTGTGAGTACCTACTAATTTTAGATAACTAGTATTTTTAAATTAGTTAATTCTAATTAGCTCTAAAATCTTATTGTGCTAGATAGTTCTAGAAATTTCTCCATATATTGTAAAATCTATTTAATGGCTAGAAAGACAATCTACCCGTATTGTTTTTTTGTGTTTTCTTCATTGATGTTGGTATTTGTTCTCTCGATCACCAACATGGGAGGAGATGGCAATGCAAGCTACGCCCATTTTTTTTCATTGATATGTGTGTCTGCTCTATCTATCACCAGCATAGGAGGAGATGGCTTTTGAGACCAGCACAAGAATTACAACTACGGGTTTGGCACTTTGTCAACATATCGTTTTTGGTACTTTGTCAACATATCGTTACAGATCTAGCCTTGTATCAGCCTCCTCCTTTTTTATTTTTTATGTTTCAATGTCTAATGGAAACACATTCACCATATCCATACAGATATCACTTGTATCGGCCTCTTTGTTTTAAGCTAAAGTAGTTTTGTTTCCGTTTCTAGTGGAAACACATTCACCAACTTGGTGTCTCGACCAATTTACCACAATGGGCAATACTAGAATTTGACCAATTTACCACAATGGGCAATACTAGAATTCGGTAAGGATGGAAAGCTTTTGTATTCTTCTCAAGATCAGTTGATCTCTGTCTAATTCTTGAAAGACATGTAAAAATAAAGGGATTACTTCCGGCGCCATGGCAACTGCACTAAAAATTCGAAGAAGTTG
The DNA here is from genome assembly GCA_000404065.3 of Pinus taeda. NCBI lineage: Eukaryota > Viridiplantae > Streptophyta > Pinopsida > Pinales > Pinaceae > Pinus > Pinus taeda. Next base: position 7,526 of record APFE030828507.1, read on the forward strand.
AGGATAGGTTTTATGATACTTTTGGTGGTTCTGTGAGAAAGTGCCTCGCAACTTCAGGAATTTGACCCAGTTGTATGAGCTAGATATCATAAATAATAGATTTGCTGGGCCAAGAGTGATTTTGTAGTACTTGGACATCAAGTTCAGTGATTTCGACGGGTCCCTGCCTAAGAAGCTGTTTGACAAAGATGTCGAGACCTTTTTTGTTCCCACATGGACTATGGTTATATGGGTGCACAATCTCTGATCTACCGCACCAAAACTACTCTTTATTTATTTTTAATGGACGGAAGAGGATCAGTTTTCAGGGATTGCATAATCTGATTGTTCTGTTTGAGGAGACGCCGATGTAGGATTACCTAATATGTACATGAAATGTGAGGGTTGCCTGGTGCAGATGCGAAGTTAATTTTTCTTGCAGAGAATGAGAAGTGGAAGTTGTGTCCTGGCCGCTTGTTCATGTAATCTGATTTGTACCTAGATCTGAGTCTTCATGCGGATTTGGGTTTTTGTGGATCTTCCTTTATAGGGTGACTTGCCTATTAAATACAGTCAACTTTCCCTGCTTGTCAACATTTTTGTAATAAAATGATCGAAACTAGTATAAAAAATGAAAGAATCCTAAGGTGTGCTTGAGATTTGAAATTCCTGCCCGGCCTCCATCTGAACCATTTGTGGTGAGGTATGTCAGCTAGAATGTTCATATTATTGGAGGAAGGGATTCTATAGTGAACACTATTGGGCTTTATTCATGTCCCCGTATAAACCATCGTGACTTGTAGTTGAAGGCACGGGAAATTTAGTAGGGACATGAACATTATATTAATGTTGTTGCCTGCGTATTTGTGGAAGCAATCCATTAAATGGATTATAGCTTGCACTTCTTGAAATTGTTTTATTTGATAAAAACTCCATAGCATACGTTACATATGGATAATGTCATACCTTACATTTAGAGGGCATCAGCATACGCTTTCCACTCATGGCTCTTGTGTTTATGTTTGGTTAATTAGCATGGTTTTTTTGCAAGTTGTAGTTAAAACGTCCAGACACGGTAAGATTGAGATTTCTGTGTATAATGTGACATTACTAGGGTATTTTTGCTATTAAGTTTACTTACCAAATTACTATGGTGTGACCAATTTTTTATGATAGTGGGTAAAAGGAAAATTACTTTGGTGTGATGAATTTTTTAGACAATGGGTAAAAAGTTTCAGGAAGAAGGCAGTTGAGAAATCTCTTAATAGGTCATAACTTGCAATATGTTGTTTCTACATTGCAAATAGAGAATGAATTCCAAATCATAATGGTTTTTGGAATCAATCATGGAATAGTATTTTCCAAATCTTCATATTAGTTTCACACCAAGATTGACCTTCTTGATGATTTGGAAGAGGATCCAAGAAGCAAATTTGCAAGATGAAGGAGCAAAGTGGTTAGTGAGTAAATGAGGCTGCTTATTTAAAAGATTTCATGGAAATGCCTTGTGAAGTTGTCCCTCTTCAAGAAGACAACAATAGACTCTTTGATCAAAATGATACTTTGAAACAAGATCACATGCATTGTTATTGTAGTTGATGAACAAGAAAAAAAATATTCAGGAAGCATAATCTTGAGTTGCAAGTCAGTGGACTGCATAATGCTAAGAGGACGATTGTTGTTGTTGAGCTACGAAGCTCGCCTTCTTCCACGCTTCATGATCTTCATTGTATCCTTGCTATTTGGAAGAATATGGTTATTGATGGTTGTGCATGAACACATTATTTTGTGTATCCTAGCTTTGAAAAACACACTATTGGTATTGGCTCTAGACTACTATGCAAAATGGGATATTTTGGAGGACATGGGAAGAATAGATAACACAATGTTATTCCAATTTCTTGTGTTGAATTTGGGAAGTTGTCTTTTGTTGCATGTGGATTTTGGACTAAGTTGATGGAAGAGAAGCCCCTATTGATTGTGTTACACAGAGTGATGACAATGCTACTATTATAAAGGCTTATCATGTTGTTTGTGCACAACAATTTGAGTTTATGTAAAGGAGATTCGAGCCACGTCAATATCATCATATGAAGAAGAGGAATTTATGTAGGATCAGAAAGCTATTGATTATGCAGTCAATTCATTGGAAAAATGATGAGAAAGGCTTAACAATGGACTAGCTCTAGTTCCTACCATCAAGATGAATTATGGCTGGATTGATGGATGGTTGCTGAATAATTTGAGTAGATGAATTGTGGTTGGATTGATGGATGATCATTGAATAATTTGAATAGATGAATTGTGGTTGGATTGATGGATGGTCACTGAATAATTTGAATAGATGTTTGTGGACTTCACACTGTTGTGTCTCATCGTTGTGTTGTCTTACAACATTCCTACCTAAGTTATGTTTCAAGGGGGAAGTTTGATGATGACAAATGTTGTTAATTTACTAGTGGCTTAGCTATGTTTTAGGGAGGAGTTAGATGATGAAACATATTGTTGTTGTTTCTTTGTTATTATTGGTTGATTTATATTAATGTTATAGTGAAAGTGTTTAGACATTTGACCTAGGAGTTTTCTATAAATATTATATCTATAAAATATTATGCATGTAGAGAAGAGATAGGAGCAATATCATACCACTTGCCTTTTAGTATTTTTTTTGAAAATATTTAATAAAATCACTTGTTTCAATCTTGTTTGTAATGCAAATAATTACAACTATTATTTATAAAAATAAAAAAAAATTAACAATTTGGTTTTAAACTTGAAGGTAGCATTGATTTAAAATTTCAATCCCCATCATTAAAGTGGAATCATATATTGCAATAAATGCAACATTGTGATGTATTAATTAGACAAATGTTTCATAAGAATGTGAGGTTAGAACATTGTTATGTGATTAAAGTGAACATTATGTAAGTATTATTAGTATTGGATTAGTATTCTTATTTATTTCGACACAATAGTATTCTAATTAATATAATAGTATTTTTATCTTTTTTTTCCAGTCTTTTTTCACAATTATAAGTTTGAGTTATGTAATGTGTAAAATGCGTAGGTGTTGAATCCATTTATCCATTCAAAAATATGTTTAGAAAAGTTTTCACATTCATCCAAAATTATTTAAATGGAAGTTTACAAAACATATAATAACATTATAAAAGATTAATTCTCTACAACCAATATGTGAATTAATCTTTTATAATTTTATAAAAGATTTATTCTCTACAACTAATATGTGCAATATAGTCCTAGATGAGGGTGTACAACTAGGAATTTCAATGTCTTTGGGATAGGCATTGACATAACACTTGTTACAAGTTGAGGTGGTGGTGGATGGATGTAATAAATACATTCCCTTTAGTATCTGTGCCTTAATGAGTTTTAAATATCAGTTCAGGGCTCAGGAATTTGGTGTATGGAGGCAAGCTCATTACCTTGTCCTCTATCTCTAGTGTTTTCTGTCCATGATTTGGTGGCTTTTCTACGAGTTTGTTTTCTTGCAATTGCACACAATATTTATCTATGTTCTGGCTTGGGAGTGGATTGCTTGAGTATGGGTGTGGAGTTCGTTCCCCCCTCTTCAATGACTTCTTCTCTAGGTGAGTTTTTATTCGTGGGTTTTTGTGTATCACATGAACTTCCTATTCTTGGAGTGGGTATTGGTAAATTTAGGTTTCACCATAAATTCTTGTTCTTGGGGTGGGTATGTAGTCAAATTCAGAGTAGCTGGACTCTCAAATGTTGGTTCATTCGGGGTCAAGCTGATCCACTTGTTTTTACACAATTATCTTTCCTTTTCTAAGTTAGTTGATATTTGCAAAGGTTGGGTCATTTGTCTTGAGGATTTATTTAATCGGGTTATGGTTCTCCTTGTGTTGAGTTTATATGGTGGATTTGTGAGGTTCTACATTTGAAGTACAATGAAATTTTAGTGAACCCAACAACAAAGCTTGTTAATGACAGTGAAGCGACCATTGGAGCAGTTAATGATATGGTGAATCCAACAATTAATATTGCTGATGTAAAATTTAATGAAGAATTATTGGATAAAGATAAATGGTTGCAAATGATGCAACAGAAACATCAGATCAACAGGATGTTGTTTGGTGAGATCATGTCACTTGAATCTGAAAACCAAGTGGAAGACATCCTTTTTACAGCAGCATAGGTTAGTACATAAGTTGAAGAGATAGAGACATAGACATAGACAAAAAAAGAGAGAGAGATATAGGTAGAGGCAAATAAGGTAGCCCATAAAGAGAAAACAGAGACAAAAGTAGAGGCAAAGAAAGAAGCGCAATAGAAGAAAGCTCTCATTGCAGAGCAAAAGGAACAAAACCAATGTGGTTTTGCAAATATTTGAATGCTAACATTAATTTCTAGTGTGCAAGTACACAAAAAAATTTTGAAGAACAATTAAATTTCCTTGAAGCATGGTTTTCAACACCATGTCTAGATGAAGTCTGCATAGAAGTTGCAAAAATGAATGTTGAAAATAACATGCATGATGAAGAAATTAATGAAATTTTAAGGTATTGGAGTTCAGAAGAGATGGAATTGTATTATGGTCTTATGTTGCAGAAGATTGATGATGAAAATCACCCTATAGATGATAATATGTGGCAGCAACCCACATACAAGTCATTTTCTAAATATCTCTAGGACATGCTTAGATAACTTGTAACAATGGAATACCTGCACCAACAAATGAACAAACTGAGGTGTGAAGGATATAAAAAAGAGGAAAAGATGAAACAATTTAGAGGCTATAGGATCTGGAAGAAGAGAAAAAAAGTAAATGTAGTTGAAGTCAATTTTGAAAAAAAAACAATAGTAATAAATGACTGGATTGAAACTCGACTAAACTGGATTAAGTAAAATTGAACTAGGAGACAGGGACGGTTTTGACACCTAGCAGGTGGTTGGAATTAGATTCTCCAACACTCCCCCTTAATTACAACCACATAAAAATTCAATTAAAATGCCTGCTGGTCTATGCCTCAACTAGGCTTACAATTTAAGAAATTGACTTCAACTATATTTACTCTTCTTCTTCCCTTCTTCCAAATCATGTAGTGTTTAAATCGTGATCCTGGCTTTTACTTTTATCTTCTTTTCTTCTTCTATTCTTCCTAAGAAGGGTTTTACAACATTTTTGTTTGTTCTGGTATTATTTATTTTCATTTTTTATGTTGAATCGAAGTTGAGTGATTTTAGACTAATTCCTAGCTTTTGAAATTCAAACCCTCAAGTTTTAACTCTTGACGTCGGTAGGTTTTGAGGTTTTCTTCTTCTACCAAGGTGATTTGATTATCCTTTCTATAGTGTAAAAATGATGGGGAAGTCTAAAAGGAAATCCAATGTAAAGGTTGTTGTCATTGCTCCAACTATTCCCTTGGTGCACGAGAAGAAGGGCAAGCGACGACAAGAAGCTGAAGTTGGGATTCAACCACTACATAAGAATGTAAAGTCTGCTACTAAAGTACCACGAAAGAAGAAACATGAGACATATTCTTCATCTGAGGAAGCTTCTAACTCAGAGGAAGAGGTCAAACTTCCTGTAAGCAAAAACCCTAATTTGGAAAAGAAAATTCCAGCAAAAATTGTGGAGGAAGAGAGCGATGAAGAGGATAGCTCAGAAGAAAGTGATGATGAACCAAAGGCCAAGCAACAAAATGTCTAGTGAAAAAAGAACCAACAACCAACAAAAATTACAAAGAATGAGAGCTTTCTCCTGTTGAGCTTCTTTTTCTGCCTCTCCTTTTGTCTCCGTTTTCTCTTTGTGGGCTTCCTTCTTTGCCTCTACCTCTATGTTTGTATCTGTCTCTGTCTCTGTCTCTTCCACTTCTATACTAACTTGTGGTGTTACGAACAATTTTTCCTCCAAATTTTTTCATTCTTTGTCATGGTATCAGAGCTAGTTTTCATAACACTACCTGAGAGAGCATCAACATGAGCGAAGTGAGAGCAGCAAAGAGAAGAGGTGAGCCTGCATAGGACTCTTTGAGAGAGTAGAAGAAGTTTGAAGAAGTTTGAATAAGCCTACGAAGAAGCAACAAGAGAATGAAGAAGCTAGCTACAACTAAGCCAGTAAAGGCGAGGGCAAGAAGATTGAATAAAGTTAAGCTCAAAGTCATATTTAAAAAAAATAAAAATTGTTGTGATAATGCTCTAATAACAAAAATTGAAGAGAGAAAAATGATGGAGAAGAGGACTGCTCTTCCTAGTATTAGTAATCAATTAAATAACATTACATTAGAAACATCAACGATAAATGCTTGGAGTGAAACTCTACTAAACTGTACTGAGTGAAACTAAACTAGGACACAGGGATGGCTTTGACACCTAACAAGTGGTGGGAATTAGATTCTCCAACAAGTTTGTAATATGCATTTATGTTTGAACAATATGGATTCTCATCTGGAGCGGGTGGAGTCTTTCCTAGTCACTGATTGAGGCTCAGGTAACCTCATTGATCCCCTACTTACAACATGCATACCCTAGCCTTGTTACCTTCTCACAACAAATTGTGTCAGGACGATAATTAAGGGCAGGTACTTCTATGTCTCTTTTGTTAAGTTAATTGGCTCAGACTTATTTTATGGCATATTAGGGTATTGGTACGGGTGAAAGATATGTAGGTTCTAAGCCCTTTTTTCATTTATGTGGGAATTGTTATAATGCTGGTTGGATGGAAGAAGTGTCAATGGCGTATAATGTTTTTACACTTTTCTTTCAAAATCTGTTTCATTTTGAGATACGCATTGCATTTTCTTGTGGTGAAACTAGGTAAATGTGTTAGAAAACATGCATAGATGAATCTAGCCAGTAAAGGTTGAACACACAGCTTTGCAAAGCAAAAACACTAAAAGAAAATCGAAAGAACAAAAAGAATTATTGATTTCAAAAAGTAGGTTACAATGCTCATGACATAGCATCACTTGGTGAAGATCCCAAGGTAATGTGCCATAGTGGTGATCAATGAGAGGACTCGACACCTACAATAAGTTCCATAGAGAACTAGCCAGTTGCAGAGTGAAAGGAGTTGCAAATCAGGGAGTAAATCATGCGGAAAGGATCTTGCATGTAGTTCCATGCATGCATGGACAGTCAAAGGTGCCAATCTAGTGAAGATTCCAATGTTGAAGCCTTGCATGTCAGTGAATGCTCTAACTAAGTGTCCTCATGTGCCAGTAATGAAGTCCCTAGGTGTGTAGTACCTCCAACACCCCCCCTGAAAACCACTATGGGAGAAAATAGAAAATGGGCCCTGGAAACTAAGGCCAAAGGTCATCAAAAATATAGTGCAAATTGTACTAAAATTGAGGAAAGAGGGAAAACCTCGTGGGAAAACTCCCCCCCAAAATAAAATGTAATAAAAAAAAAAGAGGAAGAAAAGACAGTTCCTAAGCAACTGTGTCCTTTACTCTAAGACGATTGCGTAGAGAGTGAAACTTCTGCTCAATGAATGTCTTGGTGAAGATGTCTGCAGTCTGTTTTGCTGAAGGAAAAAATTGCAAATCAATAACCTGATCATGTAGTAAGTCTCTGATGTAGTGCGCATGGATCTCTATGTGCTTCGTCCGCTGTTGTTGCACTGGATCCCTGTAAAATTTGAGAGTGCTATGGTTGTCACACCAGATGACAATGGGCTGGTGGAACTGGACGCCCAACTCAGTGAGGAAGTGTTGTAGCCACAGAGCTTGAATGGTGATGTTGACTACTCTTCTATACTCGGCCTCAGCTGAAGAGAGAGAAATAGTAGCCTACTTGCTCGACTAATATATAGGGCCAAACCCTAGACTGAGTGAATATCCAGAGGTGGACTTGCGATCAATGTTGTCGCCCGCCCAATCAGAATTTGTGAAGCCAAGGAGAATTAATGCAGTGCCTGCTACATAGTGAATCCCGAAGGTGATGGTGCCCTACACATATCGGAGGATGCGCTTGGCAACTTTCCAGTGTAGCTCATGCGACTCCTACATGTATCTAGAAAGAATCCCTACTGCACATGAGAGATCTAGTCTAGAGTGGGTGAGGTATAGTAAGCTCCCCACTAGCTGTCAGTAGAGAGCACTATCAACTAATGGAGTTTCACCTCCATCCTCAAGGCGGACCCCAGATAGAAAATGAGTCGGTGCTGGCTTGCAGTCAGTCATGTGAAATCTCTCAAGGAGATTTCGTGCATACCTAGCCTAAGAGAGTTTGATTCCTGTGGAATCCTGGCTGATCTCAAGACCAAGAAAGAAGTGTAATGGACCCATGTCCATCATCAAGAACCTCTCATGCAAGGTCCTCTTGATTGCAACAATGGTTGAAGCCGAGTTGTTGGTGATCAGGAGATCATCCGCATACAAAAGTAAGATAAGAAGAGAGTCATGTGTCCTGAGCATGTAAACATTTGGATCATACTTACATCTTTCAAAGTTTTGTGATAAGAGAAAACAATCCATCTTTGCATACCAAGCTCTCGGGGCCTGTTCACGGCCGTAGAGAGAATTCTTCAGTCTACAGACCAAAGATGAATCCTGAATGAAACCATGTGGTTGCTCCATGTAGATCTCCTCAGATAGGTCTCCGTGAAGAAAGGCATTCTTCGAATCCATCTGATGTACTTCCCACCGCTAGGCAGCCGCAATGGCAAGTGCAAGGCGTATGGAATCCATCTTTGCTACTGGAGCAAAGGTCTCATCATAATCAATGCCATGCACTTGCTCGAAGCCTTTGGCTACTAGCCTGGCTTTTTGTCTGGTGATTTGCCCATCTGCAATACTCTTGGTCCTGTAGACCCCTTTCCATCAGACAAGCTTCCTTTCTGAAGGAAAGGGGACTAGATCCCAGGTCTGGTTCTCGAGGAGGGAGTTGTACTCCTCCTCCATGGCGGACTCCCAGGAGGGATGCCCAGCATCCTCAGCATAAGGCTGCGAATTAGAAGACTGAACCAAATGACAATGCCAGGATGGTGTTGGTTCAGTGGCAGTGAGGGCCAGAGGAGGCTTAATAAACTCTGATCTAGTCCTCTGCAGATCAGAATTATCCCCCACAAGACCATTTATAGTAGCTGGGTAGTCTTGTGCATATATCTCACTTAAGCTCCTTGTTCTCTGATTTATGAAAGGGGAAGTTGATTCACTGCTGGAAGCCCGATCTGGGCTTGGATGTGGATCATCATATGCATGCATTGGATTTGTATCTGAAGACTCTGCCTCTACATCTGCATGCTCTACCTCGGCATCTGCATGCTTTGTATCTGCATCTAAGTGTAATGAGTCATCATCTTGGTCATGAGGTACATAAAAGGTGTTTGCATGTGGCAATTGAGGTGCATGTGAGAGACTTTCCTCAAATTGGACACTTTTCTCAATGACGAGCTTGTCCGTAGAGGAAATTCTGGAGTCAGTATCCCTTCACACCATCAGGGTATCCAACAAAGATGCACTCAATTCTCTGTGGATCAAGAGCTTTCCTCTTTTAAGAGGGGATCCTGGCCCATGCTCGAGAGCCAAAAACACGGAAGTGGGTGACCTCTGGTTTAGTGCCGCTCCAAGCCTCAAAGGGGGTCTGATCCTTGACAGATCTATGAGGAGATCTGTTCCGAATGTCGTTAGCACAATTAAGTGCTTTAGCCCATAGCTTATGAGGTAGTGACTTAGCATGTAGCATGCGGGAAGCCATCTCTTTGAGAGATCAGTTCTTTCTCTCAGCAACTCCGTTCTGCTGCGGAGTGTATGGCACTGTGCGCTGCAACTGTATACCAGACTCAAGGCAAAGGTTGTAAAGTGTTGTGTTAACATATTCCCCCCATTGTCTATGCAAAGGGTTTTGATCTTTCTCTCTGACTGTGTCTCAACTAGTGCTTTAAAATCTTTAAAGTGCGCAAAAACTTCAGATTTGGCCATGAGAAAATACACCCAAGTATACTGTGAGAAATCATAAATAAATGTAAGCACATACCTTGCTTTGTTGATGGAAAGATGAGGAAAAGGCCCTATGAGATCACTATGGATCAAATCTAGAGGAGAGGATGCTCTGTGAGTCTTGCCGGTGTCAAACTTTTCTCTAGGATGTTTGCCAAGGACAAACCCTTCAAAAACTCCTTTGGAGAAACTGATATTTGGCAAGCCTTCCACCATCTCATGCTTTCTTAGCTGTTGCATATATTTGTAATTTAAGTGAACAAACCTCTCGTGCCAAAGCCTACTAATATCATTAGCATGTGTAAGCAAAAAGGAGGATTCAGATTCAATAAACTTAGAAAATGTATACAGTCTAGCTCCATTGTTTACCTCACCGGTTGCAATTTTGGAGCTGCTATGTAGGTCATATATGTTCACTACATCTGGAGTGAATTCCACTCTCTTTCCAGTGCTGGAATGAGTGATTTGATAAACTAAAAGAAGGTTTACCGAAAATTTTGGAACATGAAGCACATCTTCAAAGCTTCCATGTAAAAGTTCCACTCTACCTTTTCCGGTGACCTCAATAGGTGAATCATCTCCCATGAAGATGGGAGGTCCTTTGCATGCATCCAAAGAGGCATAGACTTCCTTTGCAGCTACCATATGATGTGATGCACCAGAATCTATAATCCATGCATTAGGGGAAGAGTTAATTGCAGCTAAAGCATGAAAATTGTTACCTTTCCCGTGTGGTGGATCCTCAGTTTTCTTCTTGGCACCCTGAGGGATGTGGTCCCCAAGGTTGTGCTTCTGAAGGATTTTTGCCATTTGGTCAATTTGTTTATTCATTCAAGAGGATTCCGGATGGAATCCTCGGTGACAGTGGATGCATTTGTATCCTTTCTTCCCTTTCTCATTTCTGGAGCTAGAGGAGTCATTGAAGAGCTTGGTGTACCCTTCTTTATTTGGATGGGAATGTACTTTTCCCTTGTCCTTTTGTTGTTGATTTTTATGATTTGAATAAGATCTGTGATTTTTATTGTGGCTGCCATCATGCACAGCAAGTGAATGTGCTTTTGGAGGTTTGATTTTCCCCATGCTAATGAGTTTATCTTGCTCAAAAGTGAGAGACTCCATGTACTCTTTCAAAGAAGGCATAGTGTAGGATTTCCCTGTTGCGAGCCTTATTGAATGAAATGTAGACAGAAAGACAGAGTATTCTGGTCCGAGATTTGACATAATAGAGAGAACTTGGCAACTCGCCTCTTTGTATTTGTCAATTCCACAACCCTTGAGTTGCAACAATAGATCATTATATTTGGTGAAGAAGTCTTGAATTTTGTCATAGTTCCATGTATCCAATGAGAGCAGCTCCACCTCGAGCAGATGTACTTTCATCTCATCCTGTTCCCCGTAGATTTCTTCAACCTTTTCCCAAATCTCATTGGGAGTACTGCAGGCAGATAGATGAAGCTACAACTCTGGGGAGATGCACATGCATATGGATCCGTGGGCTTCATCCATGTGTTTGAGGTACTTGGATTTCTCTATGGCTGAAGTGGGTTTCACTTCTGCAACCATGGTAATACTGTACAACCCTTTCTGACGAAGGTATTGAGCCATTTGATCCTTCCATTCGTGATAGTTGTATGGTGTTAGGATTGATGCTTTGGGAAACTCTATTTTTTTGTTGATCTTTGATCTCCAAGCTATAATACCTGCAAAATAAAGTACTGGTGCACCTTTTATCTAGCAAATTGTGGGCTTTGATACCATGTAAATGTGTTAGAAAATCTGCACAGATGAATCTAGCTAGTAAAGGTTGAACACACAGCGTTGCAGAGCAAAAATACTAAAAGAAAATCGAAAGAACAAAAAGAATTATTAATTTCAGAAAATAGGTTACAATGCTCATGATATCCCATCACTGGGTGAAGATTCCAAGGTAATGCGCCATAGTGATGATCGATGAGAGGACTCGACACCTACAACAAGTTCCGGAGGGAACTAGCTAGTTGCGGAGTGAAAGGATGAGCAAATTAGGGAGTAAATCATGTAGAAAGGATCTTGCATGTAGTCCCATGGGCAGTGAAAAGCGCCAATTTGGTGAAGATTCCAATGTTGAAGCCTTGCATGTCAGTGAATGCTCTAAATGTCCGCATGTGCTAGTGATGAAAGTCCTAGGTGTGTAGTTCTTGCCATCTTTGGTTACATAGTTGGATTTTGTTTTTTTTTAATAATGACTGTATTGGATATGTTTATGTGAAAGGGTCATATTGTTATGTGATGTTGTAATCACTAATGGTTTCGGCCAAGACTGGGCCACGGGTCGGGGTACTGATGTAAATGTTTTTTTATAATGAAATATATAATTATATATTTACTTAAAAAATATGTGCAATATGGAAATATTTCTAAAATTTTACGCATTTCTGCATGCGTTTAATAACATTTTTTGGGCAATTTTGACATACAATATGTACATATTCACTCATGTTTTCAGAACTCTGAATTTTAATATCTATATAGAACATATCGGCTAACGTGAAATTGATTCTAAAGATAATATGTTTCGATCTACAAATATATTCACTGAGGTAAAATTTATTCAGAAGGTAGTATGCTTTTATGAATTTATATGTTACATAATTCTTCTGTAGGTAAGAGATTGGATATAATGAAATTTCATTTTAGATGCGTATTTTCTATTAATATTTCTGGAAACGTCACCATGAAGTTATATAGACGTCACCATGAAGCTTAATCTATATGCATATTTCAAAATTTGAATCACTCACCACAATAAATATGTATTAAGATTTATAATCGAATACCTCTATTAAAATTTAAACATATTCTTAGAACCTCAAAATTTACCAGGATATGATCATGGATTATTATAGAAATTCTTGCATTGGCCATCAACAATGCTGTCATTACGCTCAGACTGTATGGAGAAATTCCAGAAGTGCTGGGTGTGCCACAGTCATACTACTAGCTGTAGATTTCGGTCATGGAAGCAACTCGCTAGGGTTTGAATGTTGGTCTGGTGGCTACCATTTTCCTCTGATCGTTTCTAGAGGGTACCAGCAACATATCGCGAAAGCAGGCCTCAGCAGCGACTCTCGACTGGCGACCAAGAATCACGGCGGCAGCCCGCGAAGGTTCAAGTAGAGGCAGCTTGTGAGGGTGAACAAATGCGGGAGGAAGCAGAAAGTCGTGTGGAGAAGTCAAAACAGGATTAGGGTTAGAATTAGGTTTCTTATGTTTTTCGTTTCTAAAGCTAAGTTCATCATCAAAAAATAGGTTCAGTCATTAGACTCGCCCGATTTTAATTTTCCTTGAAATTCGCCCATCTTTGAATTTCAAGATGAAGCAGGGCTATCCGTATGACTCAAAAGGGTTAGGCTCAGAGTTTTTCATCATCTTCGAAAAGGCAAATGATCATGGAATTCATAACCAAGCCAGATTAACTTTGAATTAAGTTTGCTTTAGATTCATTTTAAAGTTCATAACAAACCCAGATTAACTTTGAATTAAGTTTGCTTTATTATTACTATTTTAGATTCATCTTAAATTTAAGATCTATCCATGTTTTATGCATGGTTGAAAATCATCCGATGTACTTTTATTTTAAGATTGATTTACATATCAAATTTGATCAGTTTGGAATTTGTTAACTTAAATTAAAATACATTTAAATTAGTTTAATTAATAATAATAATAATAATAATAATTTTTATTATTTTATATTATATTGACTCAATCAAAATGTTTACATACAGTGTGAGACATAACAAAACCATAAAATATAATAATTATGATATTGTATATCATTTTTTTGAGATTTAATTGCGTTAAGTAAGTCATTGATTTATGACCATTTCCATGAGAGGTAGTCGTAATTTCTCATGATTTTTTAATAGTCTAGCTAGCACTCATTGCATTTGTTGAAACTAGTGAAATGAATCTCATAGTGTCAATTATCACTTCTGAGGTCACCCATCCCACATCACCTCTGGCTCAAGCACGGTTAACTATGAGTTTTCCCCACAATCACGCCCAGTTAGCTTGCTACCACATTAAATCAAAAGACTGAAAGGAACTCTATTTGAATGATTCATGAAGCACAATACTTGCTAAAGTTTTCCAAATGGGGTAGAAAGCTAAGAGGGCTTGATTGTGGGAAAACTCCACAGTTAAACGCCCTTGAGCTAGAGGCGATCTAGGATGGGTGACCTCCTGGCAAGTCCTGCTTACCGGGTGCACGCCCCGGAAGTGATGATTGACACTGTGATTCATAAGTGGACTATTTAAAAATCATGGTGCATGCACCGGAAGTGATGATTGACACTGTGATTGATAAGTGGACTATTTAAAAATCATGGTGCAAGCCCGAGAAGTGATGATTGACACTATGTGATTCATTTCACTAATTTCACTCCCACTTCTTCACCCCACAAGATGCAATGAGTGCTAAGACTCTCATGGAAATGATCATAAATGAATGACTTACTTAAAGCAGTTGAATCCCAAAAAATGATATCCAATTATGATATTATTATAATTTTTTTAATCTAAACTCACACATTTCCCTTTCTTTTTAGATTTTGATTTACTGTTAAATAACTTAAACAATGATATATTCAGTGGTTTTTTATTTCCTTATTTCCAAGTTATTCATATTAAAAAAATTATATATGGTAAACAAGTTTAATTATTTTCTCATTCATGAATGCAGTTTTGAAAGGAGCTATTAAATGAAGGGTATGAAATGTTTTTTCACTGGAATCCTGTGAAAATTTTTCAAAGAAGAGTGTAATTTGTCTTTTTTAAAATAAATTTTTGAATGGATAAATGGATTTAACATCTTGAAAAACTTATTTGACTCTCCAATTTATAGATTAAATAACTGAAACTCAAATTTTAAAAAATATCTACGAGATTTTCATTAAAATTAACTAGAAAAAATGTTTAAAAAAGCCATTTCATTCATAAATTGAACTATGCCATTAAATTTGATATGCTAAAGCTTCAATGATGTCTGTTAAGTATTAAATAGCACTAATGGTTTCCATTTTACATGCACATAATATGCCTTGTAAAATTACTTTGCAAAATTAGAATTATGTTACAAATATATGTATTTGCTCGCCAATTCTGTTTCAATTGAATTTTTTTTGGAGTAGTGGTTAAGTGACTCTATGGCTGGTCAATTCTACTTCAATTGAAATTTTTTTTGGAGTAGTAGTTAAGTGATTTTTTGGCTGATTTCTGGCCAGAATTAATAATTTGTGGCTAAATCTTGATTTATGTTGTTTAAACTGGTTTTTGATTTGTGTGATTTAAACTGGTTTTTTGACTATATATATGGATTCAACACCCTAAAAACAGATTATGAAGAGTTCACTCATTAAACTTGTAATTTCAATGAATCCCTACAAAATTCTAAACAAATTAATTTAAAAAATAAACCTAAAACTTTCCCAAAAAAACATTCTTTAAAAGTATGCTTAATTTAATTCTTTTTTTTTACAAAAGCTCACAACCCACAACCCTATCTCTGTATGTTTATTTAATGGTTGGCCGTTCACCCGGTAGTACAATCGGCTGCTGGAACTTCTGTACGGGCAGTTTTGAAGACCAAATCACTTCGTTCGCACGTCTAAATGGTCTGTTATGTTTAGATGGTTTCTTGAGTCTCAGGAATATATTTCAAGTAGAATACCTGCACATAGGTAACTCTCATAATCGTGTTTGACCCGAGTTTGCCTGAATTTAAACTGCCCCATTGGCAACATCGTGCGCCTACATGCAACATCGTGTGCCTATAAGAATCTCTCTTTTATATATCTATATAATCATGCTCAAAACCATACCTGTATATGATCTTCTTTTGCTAACCCTAGTGTGCAGGGCTGGAACTATTCAGTGGTTTTGAAATCCCAAACACTTCGGTCACACGTGTAAATGCGCTTAGGGTTTGATTTCGAGCGAAGCACCTTTGCATAAGTCACTGTCATGCCGTGTTTGATTCGAGCTTGCTTCTGTCTGAGCTAAATCACGCCATGTGTAAATCTTTTCACGCAGGGGTTGTGTGGACTCAATGTGATAGTAACGTTGATGTAACCTTTAAATGTTGTTTTTGGATCTTGTGATTTCTGTCGATTGCGATGTTGCGATGCGATCTGATCGCAAATCACAAATCGAACCCATATGATAGTGTTCCATTTTTTTCTCTTCCGCAGATTGCGATTCTGCGATGCAATCTGATCGCAAATCGCATATCTCATTTTTAAACTAATATCAACTGCCAACCATCCGATTGAAGTCAACGGTTGTGTATAGACCTGCACCATATGGACTTGACGTGAATTAGAAGTTTCATTTACCACCAGTTTTGTCAGTAAAACAATAAATGTAATTTACTGCGGGTTGGTAAACGTTGGTAAGATTTTAATTTCATTGTTTTTTATTATTCACGGGAGTATGGTATAGTTAATATGCATTGTTATGTTTTTTTTAAGTGATGTGAGTGAAGAACACATCAGCGCGTATGTGAAAAATACACAGCAGTGTAAATGCAATTTTCTCTCAGAAATGCACAACAGTGTCGAGAGTTTTTTTTTGTTGATTGAAATGAAATATGCAGCAGCGTGAATGAAACGATTTTCACATACAGCAGTGTAAATTTTTATGGATAGACAATTTTTTTTTTGTGTGGAAGTGAAGCATTCTTGTGTAATCCCTCTGATAGAGGAAGACCAATCTTTTGTAACAACAATCCTTTAATGAATTAAAGTTTTTTTTGTGTTGCTGAAACTCTGTCTGCAACAAAACAATTTTAGTTTCCGCTGTGTTGAAAAATAGAGCATTGTTCTCTGTGCATTTTGTTTGGAATTACCAGAAATTCCCAACATTGCTATCAAAGCTTGTCCAGGCTCTTTGAAGGTGTCGAAGAAGCTGAAGGAAGGATTTCTTGCTGGAGAAGCTCAACAGAGTGAAGACTTAGTCAAGAAAGATTCAAAGGTATTTCTCAAGCTAGTTTTTTGTGTTATTGTTGAAGAAAGTCAGTGATTTTTAAATATACAGTCAAGTATTTTGAAGCATAGTTTAGAGTGCAAGAATGGGTAGCTCCAACACCAACATCAATACCAGCACTAGCATGAGTATTTGTAATACTCAGCTCCCACTATTTAATGGGAAAAACTGACTATTGGGCAATAACTATGAGAGCCCTGTTTTCCTCTCAAGATTTATGGGAATTTGTTGAGGATGGTTTTGAAGAACCAACAGATGAAAATGAGTTTAATAATTTAACTCAGGCAAAGAAAGATCTGTTGAAGAGAAATAAGAAGAAGGATTCTAAAGCCCTCCTCTTCTTATATCAAGCAGTGCATGAGAGTGTGTTTCCAAGGATAACAGCAACCAAGACATCCAAAGAAGAATGTCAAACTCTCAAGATAGCCTATCAAGGCATGGAGAAAGTGAAGACAACAAAAATACAGTTGCTGAAGAGAGATTTTGAGAATTTGTGCATGAAAGAGTCAGATAATATTGACTCATTCTTCACACAAGTGATTGGTTTGGTCACACAAATAAGGTCTCATGGAGAGATTCTTGAAGAAAGGAGGATTGTGGAGAAACCATTGAGAGTCCTACCCTCAAAGTTTGATGTCATTGTCACCACCATAGAAGAGACAAATGATCTCACAAACTTCTCAATTGATGAACTGCATGCATCATTGATAACACATGAGCAGAGATTGAGTAGAAAAGAAAACTCATCTCTAGAACATGCCTTTAAGACCCGGATGTCCTTTGGAAGAGGAAGAGGTCAAGGCAGAGGAAACAAGAGAGGAAGAGGCAGAAGCCAAAATAAAGGTGGAAGAAACAGTCCAGCAAATGCTCAAGGAAGAGGCAGAAATCCAAATCAGAACCAAGGCCAAGGCAGCAGCCAACAAAGTGGACAACATCATGGTCAAGGACAAAGGTGTGATAAATCCAATGTCTAATGTTATTATTGTAAAAAGTATGGGCACTATGCAAATGAATGTAGGAAGAAGCAACATGATATGAATAATAAATCTAGTGCAAATTTCTCTAGAGAAAATAACAGCCAAGATAACATGTTGTTTGCGTATAATATGGCTGAAACAAAGAGTGATCATGTATGGTTTCTAGACTCCGGTTGTAGTAACCGTATGACAGGGAACATAGCCTGTTTTCTAAGTTAGATCAGAGTGTGAAGTCACAAGTCACACTTGGGACTGATAGTAAACTTTCTGTTATGGGAAAAGGAGAAGTAAATATCTTAATAAAGAAAGGTGAAAAGAAAACTATAGCAGATGTTTACTATGTTCATGGAATAAGATGTAACCTCTTAAGTATTGGACAACTTTTTCAAAAGGGTTACAATGTTTTCTTTGAGAATGATATATGCACCATCATGGATAGAAAACCCAACAAATGATGTATTTCTGAAGTGAGGATGACAAGGAACACGATGTTCTCTCTCAGGATAAAAGTAGTTTTAAAATATGGAGTTGAAATTGTAGCAGTTACACAAGAGGCTTTTCAAAGAGAACCAAAAGATGGAAATTGGTTGTGGCACTTGAGATTTGGACATCTCAACTTTGGAGGTCTTAATTTGTTGAGTAGAAAAGGGATGGTAAGAGGATTACCATTGATAGAGAAACCAGACAACCTTTGTGAAGGTTGTATCTTGGGGAAACAACACAGAGAAAGTTTTCCTTCAGAGAAAAGCACAAGGGCTAAAGAACCCTTAGAAATTGTCCACTCAGATTTATGTGGACCGATGCAAACTCCATCATTTGCAGGCAGCCAATATTTTCTAACATTCATTGATGATTTTACTAGAAAAGCTTGGGTTTATTTCATAAAGAATAAAAGTGAAGTGTTTGAAAAATTTCGAAATTTCAAAGCACTTGTGGAAAACCAAAGCGGGCTGCATATCAAAGTTTTAAGAACTGATAGAGGAGGTGAGTATATCTTCAAATAATTTCTACGTTTTTGTAGAGAAAATGGAATTAATAAAGAGTTTACCACTAGGGACACTCCACAACAAAATGGTGTTGCCGAAACGAAGAATAGAACAATCATGGATATGGCGAGGAGTATGTTAAAGGAAAAGCATTTGCTAAATGATTATTGGGTTGAAGCTGTACACTGTGCAGCGTATATTTTGAATAGATGCCCTAAAAAAGAAATCATGAACAGAGTGCCAGAAGAAGCATGGAGTGTGAGAAAGCAAGGAGTCACCCACATGAAAGTTTTTGGATGTGTGGCTTATGCACACATTCCAGATTAGCTAAGGAAGAAGTTGGATATAAAAGGGGAGAAATGTATTTTTATTGGATACAGTGAGGAATCCAAAGTTTATAGACTGTATAACCCATTCACCAAGAAGTTTTTTGTGAGTAGAGATGTTCAGTTCATTAAGGAGGAAGCTTGGGATGGAAGCATAGAGAAAAGAGTGAATGTTAAAAACTCTTTGTCTCATGATGAAGATGACGAGGAGATGGCTAAAATACATCCCAAGACAACATCATCAACATAAGGGCAGCAAGAGACACCCTTGAGGAGAAATGAAAGTGCTTCTCCAAGCACATCACAAGGAGGAAATTCAAGTGCATCTTCAAGCACTTGTACACCAAATGAAAAAGGTAAGAAGTTCAGAAATTTAAGTGAAATTTATGATGAAGGCATGAATTCTTTGTTTGCTTTATATTGTCATGTTGATGACCCTATTCATTTCGAAGAAGCAATTAAGGATAAGAAATGGATAGAAACTATGAATGAGGAGATCAATGCCATAGAAAGAAACAAGACATGGGATTTAGTTGAACTACCAAAAAGAAAAGAAGTCATTGGAGTTAAATGGGTTTACAAGACCAAGAGTAATGCTGAAGGCAAAATAGAAAGACACAAGGCAAGATTTGTTGTCAAAGGATATAAGCAACAATATGGGAGAGACTATGATGAAACTTTCGCACCGATTGCTAGAATGGAAACCGTGAGAGCAGTGTTGTCCATAGAAGTACAAAACAAGTGGAAAGTTTACCAAATGGACGTGAAGTCAGCATTCCTAAATGGAGTGTTAATGGAAGAGGTTTATACTGAACAACCTCTAGGCTATGAAAAGAAAGGCCAAGAGCACAAAGTGTGCAGATTGAAGAAAGCTCTTTATGGGCTGAAGCAAGCACCAAGAGTATGGTACAGTAGGATAGATTTCTATCTACTGGAAAATGGATTTGAAAAATATGAGGGAGAACCCACCCTCTACATCAAAGAAAAGGATGGTAAAATTCTAATTGTTGTGTTATATGTTGATGATGTTATTTTCACAAGTAATGATGATTATCTCATTGAAAATGTCAAAACAGTCATGAAAGAAGAATTTGGAATGACTGACATGGGTTTGCTGAGATACTTCTTAGGAATAGAAGTAGAACAAAGTGAAAATGGGATTTTTATCTCACAAGCAAAATATGTTAATGAAGTGTTGGAAAGATTTAATATGCAGGAGTGCAAAGCAGCAATCACTCCCACAATGAAGGGATTAAAACTCAGCAAAGATGACAGCAGCAAGGATTTTGATCCTAGTTTGTAGAAGAGCCTAGTTGGCAGCCTCATGTATTTGAATGCAACTAGGCCGGATATAATGCATGCTGTTAGTTTGATTTCCAAATTCATGGAGAGGCCAAAAGAAGCACATTGGTAGGCAGCAAAAATGATTCTGAGGTTTGTTAAAGGTACTAAAAGGTTTGGCATTTTATATATTGCTTCAGAATATTCAGATTTAATTGGATACACTGATAGTGATTGGGTCGGAAGTGTAGATGATTGGCAAAACACATCCGGTTATGTTTTTCACATGGGTTCAGGAGCTATTTGATGGGCTTCTAAAAAACAGCCTATTGTAGCGTTGTCTACAGCAGAGGCAGAATACGTGGTAGCTACAGCAGCAACATGTCAAGCAGTTTGGATGAGAAGGATGTTAAGGAGCTTATGCCAAGAGCAAACAAAAGAAACTGTGATCTTTTGTGACAATAGCTCAGCTATTGCATTATCCAAGAATTATGTGTTTCATAAGAGAACGAAACACATTGAAACAAAGTTTTACTATATCAGGGAATTGGTAAGCAATGGAGAAATTGTTTTAAAACATTGCAGAACTCAGGAGCAGATTGCAAATGCTTTGACCAAACCATTGAGACAGAAAAGTTTCGAATTTTTGAGGAAATGTTTGTTATGGTTGATAACCCAGCAGTTGAAATTAAAGGGGAGTGTTGAAATTGTAATTTCCCCTGCCACGTTATTTATTTTTTTCTTCTGCGATGCAATCACAAATCACATCCCTATAGTTTCTGTCATGTTCCCTTGATGTCTCCCGTAGCGATGTTGTGATGCGATCTTATCGCATATCGCAAATCGCGTCCATGCCATGTTGCCTTCCGCTACGTTTTGTGATTTCTGCCGATTGCGATGTTGCGATGTGATCTGATCGCAAATCGCAAATCGCACCCATATGATAGCGTTCCATTTTTTTTCTCTTCCACAGATTCCGATTCTGCGATGCGATCCAAACGCAAATCACATATCTCATTTTTAAACTAATATCGACTGACAACTTGATTGAAGTCAACGGTTGTGTACAGGCCTACACCATATGGACTTGATGTGAATTAGAAGTTTCATTTACCGCCAGTTTTGTCAGTAAAACAATAAATGTAATTTACAGCGGGTTGGTAAACGTTGGTAAGATTTTAATTTTATTGTTTTTTATTATTCACGGGAGTATGGTATAGTTAATATGCATTGTTATGTTTTTTTTAAGTGATGTGAGTGAAGAACGCAGCAGTGCGTATGTGAAAAATACACAACAGTGTAAATGTAATTTTCTCGCAGAAATGCATAGCAGTGCAGAGAAAGTTTTTTTTGTTGATTGAAATGAAATATGCAGCAGCGTGAATGAAAAGAATTTTACACACAGCAGTGTAAATTTTTCTGGATAGACAGAGTAATTTTTTTTGTGTGGAACTGAAGCATTCCTATGTAATCCCTCTAATAGAGGAAAACCAATCTTTTGTGACAGCAGTCTTTTAATGAATAGAAGTTTTTTTTGTGTTGCTGAAACTCTGTCTGCAGCAAAACAATTTTAGTTTCTGCTATGTTGAAAAATAGAGCATTGTTCTCTGTGCATTTTGTTTGGAATTACTAGAAATTCCCAACATTCCTACCACAGAGCCCTTACTCTCACAAAGCTTCTTCCATGTTGCTAACTATAGAAAACGCTCTCCTAGATTTTATGCCTTCCTACCACACAACCCTTACTATTACAAAGCTTCTTCCGTGTTGGTAACTATATTCATATTATAGAAGACAAATTTGGTAACTATATCACAAAGCTTCTTCCCAGCTCGAGCAGCAGCATGGCCATATTCATATTATAGAAGACATATTTGGTTTTTTGAGATATAGATTTTTGTTGAATTAGCTTTTTGCTTTTTAAGATTTAATTGATTATATATTACATGAATATGATAAATCAATACTATGTATTAATATCACTAATTAATATAATAGGTTAATAGTATGGTCAATATTTTTTATTTTAAATTATTATTATTATTATTATTTTTATTTACAAATATCATTAATTAATACAATAGGTTATTAATATGATCAATATATATTTTTTAAGATATTATTATTATTTTATTTACCTAACATAGAGGAAAAAGACATTACAACATCTTTATATTTATTTATAAGATTTAGGGAAAACTCAATTCTCTTTCTTAGAATATGTTTGAATTTAGAAAATTAGGTGTTCCCTTTTTGTTTCGCTAACTAAATTATTGATATATTAAAAATACTGTATCACGCAATCAACAGCCTGTAGAAACATAAATACTACAACTAAAACCTAGCCAGAAATATATAATAGTCAAACTCGGCCTTGTACATTATGCTCATATAGATTTTTGTCCAAAGGAATTTGGCAAATAACATACAGGTAGGGCAGATAACATCTAGGTAATAACAGGTTTTCTGTGAAGATGAATTTGTAATTTCATATTTTGTCCATCAACATATCATATCAAACCTGAAGATATGTAAGTGATAGCATTGTTTGTGTGGGCAGATTTGGGAAGAATCGATTGATGGCAGAACTGAAAAGGGAGGTTGAGGAATCTCTGCTTGGAGTTATTGAGGCCCGGCTATCCTCGAGGAAGGGGAGGAATTGCTCATATGAATGTGATTTGTTGGGATTGCTGCTCGCGGAGAACGAGAAAGGAACCACGCAGTTCACAATGCAGGAGCTGATGGACCAATCCAAAACCTTCTTCTTTGCTGGTCAGGACACCACGTGCAGTCTACTTACATGGACAACCATGTTGCTGGCACTCCATCCAGATTGGCAGCAGCAAGCTCGTGACGAAGTACTGTCAGTCTGCAATGGTGACCTTCCTGATTACAACGCCCTTCAAAATCTGAAAATCGTAAGATTTATGTTGTTGTTCAATCACTCATGGTTTGATCTTTAACTACCAGATATAACTATGAGAAATCTTAAAAATCATCAAATGAATTTTATGATACTTTTTTTCATTGCATATAAATGTAAAACCCCTAAGTTTACAGTGATCTATTGCATTTATTAATCCAGATGGGGATGATATTGAAGGAGTCCTTGCGACTGTACACACCAGCAAGCTTATTCGCCAAGGAAGCATTCACGGACATGAGACTGGGCGATCTCTTTATACCCAAGGGATTGTCAATATGGATTCCCGTGCTGGCCATTCATCATGATAAAAACATATGGGGTGAAGATGTGAACGAATTCAATCCAGAGCGTTTTTCTGAAGGAACTGCAAAGGCCTGTAAAAACAACCCCATGGGCTTTATACCATTTTCCTTGGGCCCTCGCAAGTGCGTGGGGCAGACTTTTACCATCATGCAAGCCAAAATAGTGTTGGCCATGATCATTACCACTTTCACGTTTCATGTATCTCCTTCCTATCGCCATGCCCCCATTTCTGTACTTACTCTCAAGCCCAGGCATGGCGTCCAAATTATACTTCGCCCTGCCAACATTAACAGTTGCTTTGGTTTTTTAGGTGGCTCAAATTCCAGAACATAGTCCTTTCAAAGGGATAGAAGCACAACACCAAATTGCCC
Source organism: Pinus taeda (assembly GCA_000404065.3). NCBI lineage: Eukaryota > Viridiplantae > Streptophyta > Pinopsida > Pinales > Pinaceae > Pinus > Pinus taeda. Next base: position 31,627 of record APFE030828507.1, read on the forward strand.
ATTCCTCAACTTCGCCCTGCCAACATTAACAATTGCTTTGGTTTTCTAAATGGCTCTAATACCAAAACATAGTCCTTTCAAAGGGATAGAAGCAGAACACCAAATTGCCCATTCCTCACCAGGTAGTCTCGCAGTCAAATAGTTGAAAAGGTTCGACAATGTTTTATAATTTTAATAGAAAATATTTATAATTTTAATTAAATTATTTAATAAATTTAATAAAATCGTTAAAACTTTTATATTTGTGGTCTATTTACCTTTCTATTTTTACAATAGAATTATCCCAATTATCAATCTGGACAAAATAGAGTTATCAGAATAATTTAATTATCAATGTTGACCAATCATCAATCAATCTGCGTACATGGCTTTCCTCATGGATGGGTGAGAGAGGTCGTCAAACATCACTGCACACGATGATGATGCTTTCGATGCTTTACTTATCGAACTACTTTTCAGGATGCTTCTCTTCAAGATGTTCGTCAGGTATGATGATGCTCTCCATGCTTTACTTATCGAATTACTTTCAGGATGCTTCACGATGTTGGCCAGGTATGTGGTCTTGATAAAATTTATTTGTGGTGGACATTCAACCTCTAAATATGGAACTATTTTTCATTTCAGAAATTACCACTAAATATGAAGCGAACTCAACTCACTAACCTATACACGTGTGTAATCAAGGTCCACTCTCCCTTCTCCATAAACTTAACTATACCCATGTGTAATCAAGGTCCACTCTCCCTTCTCCATAAATATCAACCTTAGAGTCATCCTCCATAAGAAAGCTGGTCTAATACAAAACTCCATGGTTCTAAAAACATGATGTGATGAAGTGATATGATTAGTGGCTTTTGAATCAAGAATCCAAGTGTTAGGAGAGGAAGTAACTGACATCAAAGCATAACCGTTACCTCTATTTTTTGGTGGCTTGTTTGTCAGCTTATTCTTGGTATTATCAAGAATTCATTCATTAAAATGATGCTATCACTACAAGAAAAAATGTCATTAGTGAGGGTCATCCCTGTGACGAACCTTTAAGGTCCCTCATTAATGTAGCATATGGTGACGGTCTTTAAAAAAGTGTTGTTGTAAGTGCATATAGTAACGGTCTTTTAAGGTTTGTCACCAAAGCCATTTTCAACCACACTTTTGGTGAGGGTGGTTAAAGGCCCGTCACTAGTTCTCTCTTTGGTGACACTTTTGGTGAGGGTGGTTAAAGGCCCATCACAAATTTTCTCTTTGGTGACACTTCTAGTGACGATCTTTTATTAACCGTCACCAATGATTTTTTTTGTTAATTTTGGTGACAGTCAATAAATGTTCGTCATCATTGAACATTCCAATGAGTTTTTGATGACGCTTTATGTCTATGACAAACCTTTAAGGTCCATCACCAATGTCGCATATGGTGACGGTCTTTAAAAAATTGTTTTTTCAAATGTATATAGTGATGTTCCTTTAAGGTTTGTCACCAAAGCCATTTTCAATGACACTTTAAGTGAGGGTCGTTAATGGTCGGTCATTAATTCTCTCTTTGGTAACACTTTTGGTGAGGGTCGTGAAAGGCCCATCACTAATTCTCTCTTTGATGAAACTTCTAGTGACGATTTTTTATTAACCCGCACCGATGCTCTTTTTGGTTACTTTTGGTGATGTTCAAAAAAGTATTCGTCATCATTGATCATTCCAATGAGTTTTTGATGACGCTATGTACATGTTACTATATTTTTTTGTCAAAATATAAGAATTTACGATCAATGTTTTGGAGTCTTTTTGATTATATGTCCAAGGTCATAGTGGTTATAATAGTTAGTCAATTTGTTAAGAAGTAATTAGTTTGTATCATTTCTCTCAAATTATAAGAATATATTTTTCTTATGAGTCAACACATGATTCATCTCTATTAAGATTATTATGCAGAAAATTTTCTTTAAATAAAGTTCCACTAGTGTGTGTAGGAACTATATTATTTACTCCATAATCAAGCTCTGTCAATTCTATTAATGAGAGAGACCTAGCACTCCTCAACACTTATGGCACACCTTAACATGCTTTAGAATAGTACACTAATATTCATTGGCACCTCGCATGTCTTGGAACATCTTTGTACTTAAAACATCTCGCCATGAGTAGGATGCCCAAGCACATGTTCGCATGCCATAACATAGCATATCACTCCCCTATCATGTGTTGGCATTCCTTGTAGTCCCTAGCATGTCCTGGAACTCTTTGGCATAATATTGCATTGACAAAAATTAGCACTTTGAACACATTGGCACTTGGCATGTATTGGAACATATTGTTAGTGTGCCTAGCATGCCCCTTTTGAAAAAGATAAAGTCCCAACATATTAACCTTCTTATGTGTTCATTTCCTTGCATTTTAGCTTGGCTATTCTTTTTGTTGCCTTGAAACTCTTTGACACATATTGGCATACTCTGGCACCCTGCACATCCTAGCATGTCTTAGCACCTCAGATGCCTTGGCACTATTTGGCACATGTTAGGACACCCTGGAACTACCTAGCACAATCTAGCACTTCTTGACATTCCCTGATATTCACTAGAATGCCTTACCCGTGCTTAGAATACATTGTCACTCCCTCATTGGCATGACAACTAGCACTGATTGACACTCCCCGACACACCCTCATATTCATTCACTTCCATGGATTTTGACCTAGTGCTCTTATGTTGTGTTTTAGAACTCCCTAACACTCCTCAACATGCATTGGCACTCTCTAGCACCTTAGCACTCATAAGTGAAGAACGAAAGTTGTAACCAATGTTACCAGACTCAGAATAGACAATAAATCGGTGAGGCAAAAGAGCTAAGAGTTTTAATTGGATTGGGGAAAATTAGTGAAAAATCGGGGAAAAATGAAGAAAAAATAAGTGAATTCAATAAATAAAAATATACACATATATTGAATTAAAAAAAAAAACATTTTGCATTGATATTCAGTAAATCCATAACCAAAAAATTAATAATATAAATAGATGTCCAAAATATCATGAATGAATAAGCAGCTCATATATGTTATGAGTCCAAACATGATCCAAATTACTAAGTCATGACTCCTAACTAGTGACTACATAGAACTAGAAGCAACTGCTTCTAAAAGTTTATAAACAATTGCATACTAATTAGAAAAAACTCAGTAACTAAGAGTTTAAGACTCTCAAGAGTGAGAACTAGAAGTGATTCCTCCCACTCCATTGCTTGCTTGACTCTCAAAATTCTTCAAGTCATGTAGGCCTAAAAGAGGAGCCTCCTAATTGGACCCAATCTGTTGCATTTCTAGTTTGCAAATCTATCTCTTCAAGGTCTATTGGTGAATGATCCAAACCTATCATTATCATGAGACATTGAAATGTGAATTTAAGTTTGACTTTGAACTTTAAAGTTTAAACTTTAAATTGCAAATTAGATTATGAAACCTTCAAATTCAAGCTCTCACCTAGTATTTGCTTGTTGCGAAGTCGTAGATTTTAATGGAAAAATAAAAGGTCATTTAAGCACTTTTGTGTCAATCGATTGCGCTTCTTATAATGTATTCTATGAAACATGCTCCAGTGGCACTCACAACTTGAAGCACTACATACTTGGTTTAAGATTCGAATGGAAAATCTCTTCAAATCTAGGGTATCACTACAAACGTTTTGCCATCAAATACCTAGCAAGTGGCAAGGGTTCATGAGTAGACATACTAAATATTAAATAGTAAAAGCTTAAAAATACAACAAAGTTTATTAAAACATTTAACATACAAAATAAATTTTAAACAAATTTAATGAATTGATGAAGCCTTCAAGCCTCAAAGGGTACATGGCAACATCTTAGACCTTTCTCGTATAACATTGGTATAGGCAAATAATTTAGCTTGTGCTCTATAATCCTATAGTTGGGAAAAGACATGACCTCGAAATTCTGGATTAGGGAAGGACCTTTCCATGCATGTTATAAGTCCTCTGCAAACCTCCCCATCTTTAATTTTTCTCTTATCATAAAAATATTGTGGGTTTAAGAAGTACCTAGACATGTAAGGGGGAATGAAATTTCCTATCCCAATGTGCATCAATAATGTCCCAAAGGGGCATATACTTTGGCTCCTCATCCCCATATCTTCTTTTGATGGCCTCCTTTGCGAGATCCATCGTCTCATAAATATAAGCCATAGCGGGTTTGTCATCATCAACCATCCTGAAAGTTCAAGCTTTCAAATTCAAATAAATATGAAACATTGAAAATAGAAAGAAGCTTAAAATGAAATTTAAAACATGAAAAGGTTAAAAGACTTGAAGTACTTGAGAACTCTAACAAGGGACTCCATCACAGCAATAATCTCTTCTACATCTTTCCAAAAACTGTCATTAAACACAAGTGAAACAACTTTAATGCCTTCAAGGGTCTTGGAATGTTTAGATGCCATCCACTCAGGTCTCAAGAACATCCTCTTCAAAGTTATCTTTTGCTCAACCACAAATTACAAAGATATGAAATTTGTTGCAAATCTAGTCACTGCAGGCCGAACAATTTCTTTACCTTCAATGTATTTTATCATGGTGCTTAGGACAATAGTGTGTTTGTATAGGTATTTGGTTATGGATTTTTCCTTCTCCACAACCTCATGTATCCAGTGAAGCTTACCAATGTCCTCAAGCATTAAATCTATGCAATGGGAAACATAATAGGTCCAAAACATAATGGGGTGCCTAATCTCAAAAAGTCTACCAACAACCATATAATTAGCTGCATTTTCGAAGGCAATTTGTACAACATGTTATTATCCCACTTCTTGAATGAATTCCTCCATAATTTCACAAATAAGTTGTGCAATCTTAACGTTGTCTGATGCATCCACTGATTTGAGAAAAAATGTACCTACTAGACAAGATACAAGGAGATTTATTAAAGTTTTATTCCTCTGATCTCTCCATCCATCACTCATGATGGTGCACCCTGTTTCTACCCATGATGAACGAAACTCAGATAGCACAAGCATGACATGTTCAACACTTTCTAATAGCAAATTTGTCCCAATTCTCTCTAATGAAGGGGCTTTGAACCCTGGACCTGCAACAACAAATGCATCAATCATAGCTTTAATAAGGACTTATGACATAGTGGAAAGGTATGTCAGCATAGTACCAAAAGTTACCCATGGCCTTGCTTTCCTTACTATGGATATTTGTTTTCCAACCAGTGGTATCCAAGGTAGGTTGGGAACTGGTTTTTGTGCAGGGAGAAAAAAAGGTGTTTATGTTTCCACCTCCAATGCTGAATGCAGGAGGATTCATTTAGCCTTGTGTTTGACTTGGGCTTGGAGGCATATGTCGGAAATTTGGGAACTTCACTAAGGATTCAATAGAGGGAGATGACAATGGGGTAGTTGAAGAAAAATTGTCAACTCCAAGATTTCCTATTTCTTTTTTTTTTCTTTTCTTTCTTTGCATTATGCAAACTCAACATATCAATGGCCAAAGTTTCTTCTGTTTGAAATTTTCATCAACGTTTTTGTAGAGACCCATATCATAGTTGGGTATTTGTGCAAGGTGGTACTTGAATCTATAAATGCATCCACTAAATTTCGCTTTGCAAAATTTACAGAGGAGGTTGGGGTCTCCAAGAATCTTGTCACGATAAGCCCAATCAAAGTTGTTCTCCCTCGACATTGTTGTTGTTTTGGACTTGTGTTTAAATTGTAGATTTTGTTTAGATTTGGAGTTGTGCCTTCTATTTAATTCGGTTCCTGTAAAAGACAATAAAAATTAAAATTAAACATGCCATATATAACTTCGCAAAAAATAGGGTTGGTTTTAAAGGATATGAGGTTTGTAAAGGATCAAAAAGGAGTATGTCCAGCGACACAGACACATTTCAACCAAATATATCATTATGACCTTGAAACACAATTAGGTATTTATGAGGAAATGCTACCGAAAGGAAATATTATCAACATATATTGCATTGTAATCTTGAATTTGCAAGTTTGTTTAGCATAAGACAGTTGAACTAATACATCAATAACAGATTCTGGAAGAAAAAAAATACCCAATGTTGTGAATGCATGGTTAAAGCCTTTGGAGTCAGCAAGACATCAACCAAGGAAGGAATTCTTGATGACTTGGTCAGTGGTTGGTATGAAACCATTTCTTAGTGCATTTTAAAAATCTATTTAAGCCCCATTTATAGGGTTGAAAATTCATAACCAAAGGAATACGCCAAACATTCAATTTTTGAATAGTGAAACTTGAAACTTACCATTGAAAATGACATGAAACTTCAATATAGTAATATACCTATTATTTAAGTCAAGTGCCAACGTACCTCAATTGTTGAATAGTGAAGCAGCTAAGCCTGAAGGTAACACACTCTGAAGGTGACACACAACTACCCAAGGCTTGATATGGAGTATGGATAGAGCACACGCTGGTGACTACCCGGTATGGAGTGTGGACTTAGGCTCACACTAGCAGTTCCCTGATATGGAGTCTGGACTATGTAATAGTGAGTAGTGATTGAAAACTAAAGGTCTCGACGTATGTGTTGCGGGCCTAAGAAATGAGAAATAAATTTTGGAAAGACCGATGTTTAGCTTTTAGCAATGCAGCATACTTAAACTTGAAAAACTCGTGTTTGTTGAGTCAAGGCCGAAAATTGAATAAATCAGAACCAATTGCAGGAATATGCTCTAATCAGCAAGTCACAAGTCAAATTTGCATTGACCACGAGTTGTCACAACCTAGTAGTGTTGTGCCTAGACCAAAGTCTCCCTTTGTCTCAAATTGCTTTTTCCATCCTCTTATCACAGTCGTAGGATTTCCTCCTACAAGTCCTAACATGAAATTCTCCTAACACACTTCTTCCATGGGACACTTAGAATTCATTGACACTCCCTGGCATAATCTCTTATTCATTCATTTCCATGCACTTTGACCTAGTTCTCCCTTGTGATTCCCTGACACTCCCAAACACTCCTTGACATGCATTGACACTATCTGGCATAGGTTGGCATGCCTTTTCATTCATTGGCACAACATGGCACTCCTTAATTATCATGCCCTTATAACTACCCTTATTTTCTTTTAGACTTAGGAACCCAACTAATTCCTGCCTCGACTACAACAACTTTTCCAAGTTACAATTACTACAACTAGACTATTCCTTGTTCCCCTAATGGACTATAAATCATCTTAGGCTTCTCATGTCGAATCTTAACTCATCCCACTCAACAAGTTAGCAAGTCAAGGCTCACAGCCAACTGTGCCCATAAAACAACTAAGCAACATAATTTACATATTCACATGCCATAAAATTTGGCACGTATAACAATCCATTGGAACTACATGGCACACATTATCATCCCCTACATTCCTTGGCATGATTTTCCACTCCCTAACAGACCCTACCACTCCCTAACATGCCCTGACACTCTAGCATGCCTTGGAACTGCCTAGCATATACCCTTGTCACTCCCTCCTTAACACAATTGGAACTCGCTGGAACTCCCTATCAGACACTCTTATCCATTCACTTAAATGCAATTTGAACTAGTTCTCCCTTGTGTTCTCATGGCACTCTGTGACACACATTGACACACCCTAGGGCTTGGCACTGTTGGGTTGTGTTATATTCTTTCCACATAGTTAACAGGGGGTTTGAGGGGTACCTGTAACCACACTTTATGGGGTCCGGGGCAGTGCCCCGGAAAATTTTGTTTTTGGACCCTATGTTAGCTTGGGCGAACCCACCTATGGTTTTGTGCATGATTTTCGCACATGTTTTTT
>APFE030828509.1:0-19892 GCA_000404065.3 Pinus taeda
AAAGAATATAAACACAGAATTAGAAATGCATACAATCAAGAATACAAATACACAATAAAAAATGCATACAATCAAGAGTACAAACACAATCAAAGATGCATAAAATTAAGAGTACAGACACACACAATCAAGAGCACATTTCAAGTTTTAAACATTACAAACAATATTGGGAATACAAAGGCACACACAATCAAGAGTACATTACAAGTTTTAAACATTACAAACAATATTGTGAATACATAGACACACACAATCAAGAGTACATTACAAGTTTTAAACATTACAAACAATATTGTGAATACAAAGACACACACAATCAAGAGTACATTTCAAGTTTTAAACATTACAAACAATATTGTGAATACATATACACACAAAATCAAGAGTACATTTCAAGTTTTAAACATTACAAACAATATTGTGAATACATAGACACACACAATCAAGAGTACATTTCAAGTTTTAAACATTACAAACAATATTGTGAATACATAGACACACACAATCAAGAGTACATTTCAAGTTTTAAACATTACAAACAATATTTTGAATACATAGGCACACACAATCAATAGTACATTTCAAGTTTTAAATAGTACAAACAATATTGTGAATACATAAGACACACGCAATCAAGAGTACATTTCAAGTTTTAAACATTACAAACAATATTCTGAATACATAGACAATACAAGCATACAATAAATACACAAACATAACAAGAATTACAAATACACAAATATCCAAACATCAAAAGCATCGCAAATAGACAAGCATACACACATGGCATTAGATTTTCTTATTGCACACACAAAATTATAAATACATACAAGCATTACATCATCGCATCAAATTTTCTTATTACACACAAAATTAGAAATAGATACAAACATTGCATATCAAATTTTTTTATCATCATACATAGAAAATTGTATATATCCAAACATACAAAATTAATGTAGCACTAAATCAAAGAATATGCTAAAGAAAATTCACACACATTTCAAACATGTCATCCACATTCATTGTAAATGCTAACTATGTAAGTGAAGCCCAACAACAAATATCGTCATACAAAATCACTACACATCAAATAATGAACTTCACAAAAAGCATCGTAAACACACAAAGATACAAACATTACAAATCAAATTTTGGTCATCACCCACAAAAATGCTTTGAATACACAAACATAATATAAAGACCAAGCATTAACAAAGAAAATTATTACACATTTGAAAGTATAGATAAACATGTCACACATTCATTGTAAACACAATCATATAAATGAACCTCAAACAACAATCATTGCACAAAAATCTGCATTTAATTTCATCATCACGTCACAAAGTAATAGAAAAACACATCAATCAATGTATACAATAAAAACATCACACAACAAATCAATCACTCAATATGCATACAATAATTTTGCAATTACCACACACCAATCAATTTATACAATAAAGACATACAATTTGATCATACACAACTTGAACCACTAAACAAGCATACAAAAATTGTGCAGTTATCACAGAAACTCCTAGTTGGAAAAATATTATATTGATTAAATCAAATGCATTTACATAACTTCAAGCTTATTCAATATTTTAAAATTTTAATTAACATGTTCTAATTTATATTGATGTATTATTTCATAATTTTAAACTAAAGATATCTAATTCTAAAATAGATAAATAAAAGCAAATGAAAAAGTAAGGTGCAGAGCGGGACACATACCCTTAAGGATAGCCATGGTCCATCCTCAAGAGCAATGAGAAAGGGTTTTTCGCCCCTTCAAAAAAATAATACTTTTTATTATTATGACGCTTTTTAAGTAACTACATAATAAGAAAAATAAATGATAGTTAGTTTAATTTGGGTCATAATAACATAATGAATTCAAATATTCTATCATGACTTGTAGATATTGACATTTCATCTATCCGAGCATGTTTGTATATTCTTCATGTCCCTCTTATGATCTGTAAAAAAACAAAAATTGTTAAAATTTAGTGGTCATCTATACAAGTAGCAAAAACTTTTATAAATTTAATAAAGTAACTAACCTAATTTGATAATTGGAAGATTATGGAAGATGTAATATACTCCATAACGAGAGAGCTAAAGCCAAAGTTAGAGCCCACACTTTCACTAAAACCAAAAGAAACATGGTAATGAATATGAAGCTTTGAATTTACCTTTGCACCATTTACACTAGGTTGTCTGGATCTTTTTCTGCAATAGTGATATGCCCATGCAATACAAGTCATCATAGTCCCATATAGCCTACAACCCATTGCACATATTCATCAAATTAAAATATAATATATAATCAATTAAATGTGAACTGGAGTTTGACCATTTTGGAAGTTTGGAGGAAAAAAATAGTTATTTTTTCTCACTGGTAAAAAAAAGTGAAAATACAGCAATACATAAGTTTATTATCACAGTAATCACAACTATCACTACAAATTATAAATAAATGGTGGTAGAAAAAAATAATAAATAAATGGTGGTAGAAAAAAATAAAGAAATTCAAAGAATCTGAAGTTTTTTCCATTAAATATGTAATTCTGATAAAATCCCTTATTTTCCGCAATGCAATCAGTTGAGGATGACTTTATAACAGATAGCAATGCTTACCTCTCACGGATGTATCTACGGTTAAACCGGTTGCCCTTCTCTCCAGCTAGCCCCAGGTCCAACAACATTATACGGAGGTGTAATTACGCCCTCCAAACTGGTAAGGAAAAGGCAAGCATTAACAAAAATTAATGAAAAGCTAGGGCTGAATAGTGTATACCAGAATAGTGTATATAAATATCTCAATTATCTATAAATGTCTCAATTATCTATCTAGCTAGCTGTACAGAATTCATTCATATTTCTCTCTCAGCATCACAATTATCTTGCTGTACAGAATTCACTAATATTTCTCTCTCAGCATCACAATTATCTATCTCGCTGTACAGAATTCATATCTCTCTTTCAGCATCACATATAGATATATCTCTCTTGCATGTTTTTGATGAGTATTCCACTCAGCAGTTTGCATGCACATGTATCTATCCACTCAGCAGTTTGCATGCACATATATCTATCTGTAAGGATCATATCTCTCTTTCAGCATCACATATAGATATATCTCTCTTGCATGTTTTTGATGAGTATTCCACTCAGCAGTTTGCATGCACATGTATCTATCCACTCAGCAGTTTGCATGCACATATATCTATCTGTAAGGATCAGGGCAAGGAAATGAGTTTGAAGGAAATGTTCTGTAAGGATCAGGGCAAGGAAATGAGACCGAACCAATCCAAGTCATCATACAACTCATTGGGCATATTCATCAAATTAGGCAGGGAGTTTGACAATTTTAGAATAATGTATTTCCACCCATATCCAATAAATTATGTTTTCTGGAGATGACATGACATACAGTTTTCTGGAGATGTATTGGAATCAACTCCTCTTCATCACACATGCATTTCTTTCTTTCTGATAAAAATGAACAGCCACTTGACTTTATAACAGCCACCGAAATTTACATAGTCAGTCAAGAAAATGAAAATGCTTACCTCCCAGGCATGAATCACATTGATAGATAGATATCACATAATTGCAAGGCTTACGGCGTTGCTGCATTGGGAGACGATGTGTGAAAAAATGATCGGATCGGGCCTCTCATTGTGCAACTGATTCTGGAGCCTCCAAAGAACCCCAACATTCCACACTTTTGAATTGTTTGACATTGGAATGAAAATATACCCAAACCAGCGCGCTCTCTAGCTCTGGGTGCTTCTCAAACAGAGCCCGATCTCCATATCTGAACGCCTCCAGCACCTGTGAATTCATGAATTTGTTCATTAACCCCAACAAAATACAATAATTTAATAAAATTAATTGGAATTAATACACCTTCAAACCCCTGTAAAAAACAAAGAAATGAAGGAAAATAAGAAGCGTACCACCGGCAGTTCCTTGCGGAAGATGTAAAATCTAAGTCTCGCAATGGCGTCCAGGAGCCAATGCCCTCCGCTTATATGACAGTGAACGTGCAGAGACATTTTTCCCTGACATTTCCTCCATTGCGCAATCATTTCGTCTCTCTGTAACTTGTTATACCGTCCCTGCAACTGTGCAAATATATAAAGATTTCACAGACTTTAAACTTTTAAGCCATACCAATCCTATTTTCAAAAGGTTCAGCGAAACAGAGCACAGGGCGACCTGATATTTATTGATTGTTTGAGAAATAGCCAGCGTTAACTGGGCCGTGATGTCGCTGTGTGTGAGCGTATAAATCCTCGGAAAATGCCCCGGATGATTCTCTTTCTGTGTTCCAAGAAACAGAACCTTGAGCTTCGATCGCTGGAAGACTGCAGGCCCAAACAATCTCGCCTCCTACCAAACCAATGCCAAGATTCAGTTCTCATAATCCCTGAATGAACAGAGCAAAATGGGAAAAGATTTGACGCATTTAATCGCTAATTACGGTGATGTAATTACGCCCTTCAAAATCGCTAAGGGAATTTCTCCATCTTTAAAACAGGGTCTCAGGAATTTCTCCTCCACGAAAATGCTCCCACTGCCTTCGACGCCGGCCATATTCAACGGTGATATTATTGTCAGGTTCGGTTTCTCGCGCTTTCGGTGCAACGAGGGATCTATGGTGCCGCCTCAACATGGGTGCAGAGGATCTGATTTAAAAAACCACCTCAGCCTGGATTCATAGAATTTAATTTAAAAAACTAAGAAACCGCGATGATCTAATTAAAAAAACTAAGAAAGCGCCTCAGCATGGATTCAGAGTATTAAATTTAAAAAACCAAGAAATCGTCTAACCATGGAGAGGGTCTAATTAAAAAAACCAAGAAATCGTCTAGGATCTAATTAAAAAAACCAAGAAAGCGCCTCAGCATGGATTCATTAAAAAAACCAAGAAGGATTTAATTTTAAAAACCAAGAAATCGTTTAACCTTGGAGAGGATCTAATTAAAATAACCAAGAAAGCCCCTCAGCATGGATTCAGAGTATTAAATTTAAAAAACCAGGAAATCGTGTAACCATGGATGCAGAGGATCTAATTAAAAAACCAAGAAATCGTCTAACCATGGATGCAGAGGATCTAATTAAAAAACCAAGAAATCGTCTAACCATGGATGCAGAGGATCTAATTTAAAGATACCAAGAAACTGCAGGCTCCAGGATCTAATTTATAGGAATCGAGCTATGCTAATGAAATTTCAAAAATCTAATCGATTCCTCTCAACCCATAATTAGAGTCATTCATACAAAGAGTTTGAAAATAAATTCACTAGAATGCCCCATTTACCTGTGATCGAGCCGGAAGCCTCATTTAACTGGGCAGAGTTTTCCTGATTCAATAATTTATGCGCCATATCTGCCTCTGCCTCTCAAAAAAATACAAGCACACTTCTGCCTCCACCTCTCAGAGAATACAAGCTCTGCCTCTGCCTCTGCCTCTCAAAGAATACAAGCTCTGCCTCTCAAAGAATACAAGCAACCCTCTGCCTCCACCTCTCAAAGAATACAAGCACACCAGGCAGACCCTCTGCCTCCACCTCTCAGAGAATACAAGCACACCAGGAAGACAGACACACCAAACAGATGACAGACACACAGACATAACAACATAGACCAGACCACATTCCTACACACACAACGTGGAGCTCCAAACATACAGACACACGAAACTAGAGCACACAATGCAGGAAACTCTGAGAGGAGAAGGAGAGGCACAACAATGCCAATGCCAATATGAATTTAAAGATTGAATCGAATTAAAGCAACCAAGGTTCTTGACCGTTGAGATAACGCGTTTGATAAGCAGCGCTAATTATCTCTCGAACCAAGATTCATGACCATTGAGGTAACTTGTTTGATAAGCAGCGCCAATTTTATCTCGAACTTTGCTTTCATACACTATCAAGTTTATTAAGAGCGGAGGTCTGGGATTGCAGCGCTGCTTATTTCTTAGATGTTGATGTCAATTCTGCTTGCAACGGATGGCTCACATTGCAAAATGTAGAAAGATGCTTCAGCTTTTACAGCTAGACAACACAGCACAATCTATGTGATGTAATCAAAAACAGAAAGCTATAGCTAGATAACAAACCAAAAATAGAATCCACTACCTTGTTACTTGAAATAAATTTTAAAATAAAAACATGTAGATATAAAAGAAGGCTCAAAGCTCTTTTTCATGTCATTATAATGACATTTACATATTTTAGTTTAAGAATTAAATAATTGAACCGGATTAAAATAATCAAAGAGTCCTCAAATTGTTGGGACAACCTATGTCAGTTTTCTCTTCTGATAAGCATTATGAGTTGTCTTTTACATGCTGTTATCACAAACTACCAATTCAAAGGAGAGGGTTCAAAGGAGAGGGTTGGGATTGAAGGATGTGGAAAGATGCCCCGTCCAATGGAGGATGTATCCACCTTTTTTAACTAAGCAACAAAAGCAAATGCAGGCTATTTCTACTCATATCAATTGACAATAGAGGAAAATGTAGAAGGAAAATCCCAACTATGAAACCTTGCCATCTTTTGAAGTTTGTGAGTGATGTAGTATCCATTATAGATGGCTTTGCGATCTTGCACATAAGGTCTACCAAGGAGGTTGAATTTGCTCTACATCGCATCTATATTAAGGCTTTAAACCTTCCACAACCATATTATTATGCCTAGTAAAATTTGATATCTACTCAACTATTAATATATAATAGGTTTAGCAAGTATGTTTATGCATGAGTTGACTCATATAGTAGAATTTGAAGCCTATAACTATTTTCATGGTGGAAAATTTTTACCTTGTTCGTGCTTAAGTATATAATAGGAAGAATGTGTATGGTACTACCAGTTTCTTTACCATATTCACTTGTGAGTGAGCAAATTTGGCATAATAGACACTTTAAATGATAGACATGTTTGGTAGAATTCAATAAATTAGTGGACACTTCATACAAATACACCCTGGAACTACTACAATTTTCTATTTGGTTGTCCCCATATGTGGGGAAGTCCTTTTCCCCTGAGAGGAATTAGAGCACCTACATTTATTTTTGGATTAGATTAGGTGAAATGCAATTTATTGGAATCAATGAAGGTAGAAAAACTTGGTTTGTGTTTATAATCCCCTTAAGCTTCTTCTTGGCAAAGGCCTAGGGTACAAAAAGGTCCTTTGAATAGATGTAACCAATTAATATGGCATGTCGATTAGGGGATTCAACTAGATTGCCTTCTCTTGTTGCCTATGATTTGAAGCCCTCGCAAATGTTCCATAACATAGAGAGCATCTTGATGAAGCATGTAGAGGATGCAGACAATAAGGATGTCATCTCTCATGGCACTATATCATGGATTTGATGAGAGATCTAGTCTTCTTTTAAATGTCTAGGGGTAACATCTCTTGAATTGAATTCTTAATTAATTTGTAGTATTGTAAAAACTGAAAACTTAAATTCACGTCTTAGGATAATACTCCCTATTGTTTAATGTTGACTCTTTCCATTTAATATTATATTATTATCAATCTTCACATTGTAATGTATTGTATCTACGTATATGTATAAAATATGGTACAACCCTTTACTCAATGGTGCCACTATCACTAGATTCCCATGAACAGATCATTGACGCCTTCAAATTTACTTCTAGCTCTTGCCTCAGTGTTTTTTAAACCTTTCACATTGGTTTTCTTATGCCAATCTTTTACTCTTAATTTCCATTGTTAGTTTATAGAGTTCAAGAAATTTCCTTTGCATTATATAGATATGTTGGAAATTATGTATGGGATACAATTTATTCTTTGGCACTGTACCGGATAAAAAAATATTTTCTATGTGTTTTGTCCATATTTATGGTCTGTTTTGCATAACTATGTTGCAGTCACAAAGATCAATATATGAGTTGTTAGGTTGAGTTTTAGGTCCAAGCTACAAATAGGGAAAACACTGGATTTCCCCTTGGCAAATTTATGTTTTTCTGCTAATTTTTTCTATAGTTCAAGGTATACGTAACAAGTAACTCTTTGGCATTGTCATGGATAAACTTATTTTTTCCCATGTGTGCAACATACTTTTTTGGTTTTCTACTAGGGGCTATGTTCTAGTTATGAAAATCAATATATTAGTTTGTTGTTTCAACTTTCAATCACTACTACTCACATTCCATATTAAGTGGAAGTATTACAAGATATTGATAGCCCATGAATGTAGGTAGGACAAATATGTAATGTCTTAGTTTTCTAATCATAATTATGAAAAAATAACGAGGAGCGACTACTTTTGGATCATTAAAAGTCATCCAAAGGATGAATTATATCATAGCTCTCATGGTTTAGGATGCAACATAACGAATTTTAGAAAATAAGATATTGTGAACAATAAGTAAATCGTCATGTACCTTTGACTTTAAGATGGATAGCTCACACAAGATACCAAATCTTGTAATCACTTGCACATCACAAAAAGAAACATTGATTGAGGTCAATTATTCTCTCCAACGAATTTTCCTACTACTGTTTCCTACAGTTTAAAGTTAGTCAGAGAATTTCCCATCAACACAAAAGGTCATTGGAAGAGGATCTCAATTTTCGGTCTATAAATGTCGATATGTATGTCGATCATCGAGTTCTTTTCGCTGTTGTATGGTGACGTAATTAACAATTCTCTTGAAACTACACGATATCGTAGGGAATAGCTTGCAGAATATAGAGTTGAATTCTGATAAAATTACTAATAGATTCTAGAATTTCAGAATTGATGTTATGCAATTTTTGCTAACAGCTCCCGGATTTTCAGAAATCTCTGAAATTGTGATATCGTCTATTAGGTCTTGTTCAAATAAATGTTGCCAAAGTAATGGGAATTTTCTATTATTTTTGCCTACAACATCTCCAAATGGAAGCTCGTGTTTACTCGGTAACTACAAAACTGATGGTGATTTTCTGCATTCCTCACTTCAGTGCTCTAGATGTGATTAAAACGAGTTGTCTTTTATAGATTTCATTTATATTTACATTCTCTAAAAACAATGAAGAATCTTGTACTTTTCATTCATATTAACAATCTATTCATCAAAGAACTATCTTGTATCACCAAAGCCTTTGAATGAACATTGGGTCTTGGATGTATACAAGAAGCATTTACAATCTCTTCAACAATGAAGAATCTTGTACTTTCATTCATATTAACAATCTCTTCATCAATGAAATATCTTGTATCTCCAAAGCCTTTGAATGTTGGGTCATCGATGTATACCAGAAGCATTATTTTCTTACTTTTAACATTATTCTTTGATCTACGCAAGGAGTGGGTTATGAATTTGAGTATGACGATTACCATAGGTACTTATAAAGTAATTTTTGATCATGACAAGACTTAATGCTCAGACAAATAAAAATGAATTGATATTCTTTGCAATGTTTTATTAGAAAGCAATTATTCTTGTTATTACTATAGAATCAGTTTCCAGATCATAATGGCATCCAATTGCATCCCATGATCTGCGGATGGATAGCTATTTTACTTGTTAAATAAAAGTATGGGTCAAAGTCAAATTGCTTCCTTCAAGAGGAAAGATATGCAAGTTTGTCTCAGTTATTTTTAGTCAACTAATGTACCAAAGGTCAAGTTTTTAAATCTCTATGCTTAGTATCTGAAGCTTAATGAAATTAGTAATTCTTACTTTAATCATGACAAGACTTACTGATCAAATAAATAAAGTTCAATTCATATTCTTTGCGATATCTTACTAAGGAGCAGTTATAAATTTTAATTCATATTCATTGGAATATCTTATTAAAGAGAAATTATGTCCGTTATAACTATAGAATCAAATCCCATACCTTAAACAGAAGCAATTCCATCCCATGATACACATATGAATAAAGATTTTTTTTTTATTTTTTTTTAAACAAATGTCAGCCAAACTTGATTAGCTTTCTTTAGTATGTAAATAACAAGTTAGCAATGATATGCAACTTTGTCAGTGCAATAGTCTATCATCTTATTATCCTAAATTACCATATACAAAATATAAATAGATGCTCTATTAAAAAAACCAAACACTCAGTATAAAAAAACCAAACACTCAGAAAAAAATATATGAACTAAGATTAATGAAACAAATTTAATACTAAATATAAATTTCAAACCTTAACACTAATATTATTAAAACTTTATTATTTTACAAATTTCATCATTTATAATACAAGATATAAAATTTTACAACAATAAAAATTCTAATCTATACTTATCTAATATATAAAAACAAATACAAAACATATAACCATACATCATTCGAAAATGGGTATAACATTTCCAATATTTCTATGTAACATGACATCATAAACAAAATTTTGTCTTGCCTTTCGGAAAATGCATCTTTACCAACCGATGAATGACAAAAGGAATCGCGCTAAAAGTATACGATTCAAAGATAAGCTATGTCAAATTAACCAGTTATATTTAATAAAATAAATTAGTTTGAACTTTGTTATGGATATAAGTCGCAAAATTTTGATGTAATAGATAATTAACCTAATACATATCAATTTTACAAAAGTATTTTGAACAATGTGTGAGGTATATTAATTAAGTTTACAATGTTTTGTTAATTTATTATGTAAATTTGGACTATACTTACAAAATTTCTCCTTATTAATATTAACACATTTGTGTCAATAGTGGATGAAAAACACCAATAAAAATGAATCATAATGAATCATAGATAACCATAAGTTTTCTTGGATGAATTTATGAATGGAATACACACCCACTTCAATTGGAGGAACCTCTCTGGTAGAGACATTGCCGACACCCACCTCGTAATTTTTAAATTCTCCATAGTACAATGTGTCCAGAGCAAAGGTTCCATCCCAAGGCAGCGACCCCTCTAGCTAAATAATTGGTTCCATGTAAGACCATAAGAAAATTGCTTGTGAATACTTTTTCCATGACCGATACATTTAGGCTATGTGCATTTTCAAATCACCATATAAATTTTCCATATATTCCTTGTACCATCGATGATGTAGTTCTTGAATACACATCCAATAGTATGCCTCAAGGCCAATCGCTTATGAGCAATTATGGGGTTTCATTTCAAAACATTTGACAATATCTGACAACGAAAGGAGTTGCAAAGAACCATAATTAACGATTAGATAAATCTAGCTTTAAATGATGAAGATTAAGAAAGATGACAACCATATCTCCATCATTCAATTTGGAACTTTCCATCTAATTCTAAAATATAATCACTTATAGACGTAACTAGAAAATTGTAAATAAAAGATAATGAACATAATATATGCCAATTTTGTCAAAAGATTCTTATAGATTTACAATACCTTTAGTCTGTCATGTAAACTTAGTTGGTTATAAGACAATTTTTTATTAATTTCAAAAAAATAAAAATAATTGATAATCGAAATAGTGCATTTCAATTTTACGAAAAAAGTCTTAATAATAAGTGCAAAGCCATGATATTGATAATATTTACAATGATAAACATGGATATTGGTT
This sequence comes from Pinus taeda, assembly GCA_000404065.3. NCBI lineage: Eukaryota > Viridiplantae > Streptophyta > Pinopsida > Pinales > Pinaceae > Pinus > Pinus taeda. The sequence goes on from APFE030828509.1 coordinate 11,564, forward strand.
ACTAAACATTTTCCTGTCAATATTAGATTATTTGAAGTCAAAGATAATGAATAGAATGCATATCAATTTAACGAAAATATCCTTAATGATAACGATGAATGTAAGGTCGCCTTGCCAATCTATTATGTGAATTTGGACATTGGTTATAAAACCTCTTCTTATCAATATTAAAAAAATGGAAGTAAAAATAATCAATATACCACATAATTATTCTTAATGATGAGAGTGAGACCATGATTTTGATAAGATTTATAATCGATTGTCAATATATTTGTAATGGGAGCCTCATTTTTATCATATTGGATGCCTTAGTTTAAAGTGTATTGTTTACTTCCAAACCCAATGCAATTTATTTGGTTTTCCACGATGAATTTTTGTCTGACCCATACAGTTCCTCATCGTTTTTAAATGTTCAAATTTCATCTATGTTGTATCTTTGTTTTCATGAAGTGGTTGTTAACATATCACATGATATAAATCACAAATATAAGAGAATTTGAAAAAAAAAATCACAATAATATTTTGAAATAAAAATAGCTAAATGAAAGTGTATGATAAGAATTTTTACGAATAAAAATACAAATCCTTATGATCCGATGTAATGGATGGAACCTTAAAAAAAATTTAGGGTTTGAATCTTAACATTTCATATGCATATGTTGTCATTTTCCCTCATGAATGGATTATCATAGCTTTAAATAAAATTTATCACATATGCATTTGAGAATACTATAAAATATTGTTTTAAATTATATGTTCTTTATTTTGATGTGTAATCATTATTTATATTTTTTGAATTATAACTAGCAATTACACCAGATGTTGCAAAGGAAATGACGCAAGGCATAAATTCGAGAAGCATTGTGACATATAAAGAATCAATGATGATAAAAACGAGTAAACAAAATGCCTTTCAAAATTAGAAGATAAAGAGAAACACTTACATAACCTAGGTCCATTATCAATGGATAGAAGGTATATACGTGCTGATTTCAATGTGTAGCATTCTAACAAAACCCTTGCAGCTACATCAGATTCTACAAAGAGTAAAATGAGAGTAAGGTACAGTAACCAGTGTGAATTATGTGTTGATAGAGGCTGCTCAATATGCCCAATCTTTAAAATTAAACGCCAGATCACATCCCACCCTACCAAAGTTCGAAAGAGTTACTTGCTTGTATAGTGCCAACCAAAATTTAGAAATTAAACCATCATTCAAAGATCGTCATTAGCGGATGAAATTTCTTATTTCCACTCTGTTTGCAAAATTGGGAATCACTTGTTGCCTATGTCAAGCCCACCCTAAGTGGGAAAGATAATGCAATACACAAATTGTTGTATTAGGATATAGTTCAATTATCGCCCAATGAACCAAAAACAACTAAATGGAGGGAAATATTTGCAAAGAAACAAAGCAGTATTTTGAAGGCTCTGTTTCATTCTTGAAGGAAAGGCTAAACTATATTGTAAATCTCAATCCAAGAATTGGCTCGATAATATTTTACTTGGTAACATTAATTGGAATGACCATATTTCATTGGCATATGGCTTAGATAATGTAATTTTACCTGTAATGAATTAATTGAAGTCCAATTAGCAAACAAAAATTTTAGGTCCTCCAAAAACTGAGATTTTGATGCCAATAAATCTAACCATAGCTACCTTGAAATGATTTCCTCAAATACTTTTGTTTTATCTTCAAATTCTGCTATCTCTCTTTCAAGTTACTCATTGTTTTGTTCACCATGGTGTGTTGTTGCATCTGCAGCTATTGTTATTCCTCCAACTATTGTAGCGGACAAATCCCTCTTATGGATAACAGTGATCTCCCTAGGTCCTTGACGGAAACTAGAAACAAGCAGGAAAATTGAACGAAACCTTTCCCTAAGTTGGACTTGTTTGAATTATAAGAATTAAAGCTAATGGATGAAACTCTTACCTATTTCATGAAATTCTCGATGAAGATCCCTTATTGTGACTTGATGCAACTCCTTAATGCTTGATAAGATCTGCAACCATAAACCATGAAAGGATCAAAAGCATATGCAATATAATAAACCAAACAAAACTTAACCTAATGATCAAGGAAATTAGGAATTGAATTTTCCTTAATAAACACCATAAACAATTATAAAACATTCATCATTCTAATAAGAAAAATCACTCAGAGAAAGTGTTCATTTGTATTAATCAAAGATAAAGAGGAGACTTACAACCTTCACCTTGATGTCTTGTTGTTCCTCCCAAATGCCTTCAATCTTCTCCTTGGATGGCAAGCTTTCCAATCTCAAACTAGCAGCATAAGTCTATCTTCTGTAAGTTCTGACCTCCTCAAGCCCTCTACCCTCTAGTCATTTTATAGGCCAAGAGGAAGAAGTTTCAGATCCAAAAGAGGAGGGTGAGATCCCCTAATTGAGGGATTAAGTTTCCTTGAGGAAAGGGATTAAGATGCATCATCTGAGGGTTATCGTTCGAATAGTCATCACCTGGAAGCTTTCAGTTGGGGAATATTCGACCAACTATGTTTCTAGAATGTACTTTTTATTTTTACTTTCTTGAATTCACCTGTGTTGGTTTATATTGTCAGACAGAGCGCAGCTCTGCACTGTTCTCAGTGTTAATTCCAATGAATGCACATGAAAATCTAGGAAAATCAGGTTAGGTGAAACTTGACATGGTGTGACATCTATTATTCCCAAATTTCCCATCTCCTTCAAGATTTTTTGGTTGTTTGACTTCTAAGGGAGTTCAATCAAACATGTCTGTGGATGGTAAAAAGACCCATAAACTGATCAAGTGTCATGGCGACAAATTGATGTGTAACAGATTGCCCCCTAAAGTGCGAAGTCTGTAAATAAGTTTAAAAGATTGAAGCGCTTTATCATTCCAATGATCAGATCAGGGACAACGGTTGGAAACCTGAAGGGAACATTCAAGGATTACAACGCAAAACTATATCAATAATCATCATTGAGGTAGGCATTCCCATAATTAGAGTAAAGTGAACACAATGAACAAGCATGGAAAAACCAAAATCATATGGATAGTAAACACAGTATGGATGTAGTCTTCTATCATAAATGGGTTTACATAATCATGAATATAAAATCTCCTTGCAACCTGGATTGATGAAACTAGATCCAAGGTGTTGATCTTCATCTCTCGATGTAGAGTACAAATCTAACATACGAGTGAATGTTTTGAAGTTGAACATGGAAGAAACCACTTGATTACCGTTCAATGATATGAACCGTTAACAAGTGCGAGAGAAACCATGACCAATAATGACAATGGTTCTCAAGGTACTCCTAGCACAACCTATCAAGTGCGAATAAGTGATTTGAAGTTGAACACTCGTAGAATTGTTTAGTCGAAGGCCAATGATGGGAACCTATCGTCGAAGGAAAGAAACCTGCTATTAAGGCATGCAAGCCTCAAGGTACTGAAGGTCTCTATACCAACTTCCTAAATAATGAGCTGAAGTCGATAGGAAGTGACCCAACATAGGAAAGCCTACGACATAAAACATAATGTCATGTTTTGCAAATAGTTTGCAAGGACTGACTCAAGGATGGACGACGCGATTGAAGGCTAAAATTTGCAAAGGAACTTGAACTGAGGTTGAACTTCTCTTGAACACATAATCGCACGACAATTGACTTGGCAACATTTGACTTAACGATAATACCCAAATCCATGAAGAATTTCAATGAGGTTCGATTAGTTGTAAGACAAATGGATTTCCCAACCCAGACATGAATGTGATGGAGTGTCGTGTTCAAGAGAGACATGCTACCTTTAGAAATGAAATGTGAAATGGACACCTTTTCCCTATTTTCCCCCACCATTACTAACAAGTACCTCTTTAGCTTTTACAAGCTTGAGGAGGATAACATCTACTTGGACTGTAAGCTCATCCTTTACACGAGTCCATTGAATTATTTTTAACAAACCCTAAGAAGGAATGGTTCGGCGACATTATGCTTAATGAGTCCTATATTGTTTAGTTTTTACGAGTCCAGCAAAGGAGTAACTCGATGTCATTTTCTTTTAAAGAGTTTGAAAAAGAGACAAAAAGGAAACTCATCCAATTCTTTTACCGTAAAATTTTAACGAGCCCAGAGAAAGTAAAGCTCGGTATTTTTTCAGTTTTAGAGAGTCAGAAGAAAAACATAAGTAGACTCCATCAAGTTCTTTTTCATAAGTTTTAGTCCCTCAGGTCCGAAAAAGGATAAAATAATACAAGAGAGAACTTTATTGACCATGTTCGATCAATGTATACCTTTTCCGTAAATAGTCCTGGCTCAATCCGTAAAAGGGGTAAACTTATACTCAGTGGATGGTTGTTCATTTACTTTTACGAGTTCGAACAAAAAAAGTACTCGAAAATATTTTCATCTTTAAAGAGTTTGAAAAGGTCTTAAAAGAGGACTCTATAGTTTTCGCTTTTCGTAATTTTTCAAGAGCATGAAAAGTGATAAAAGTTCGTTGACGATAAAAAATGATTTATTCTCACTTTGTAATCTATCCTGCACATTTAAACTCAATAAATTGTTATAACTGCTCAAAAATATAAAAATTTCCCTCCTAACAGGTCTTAAATATAAAAATAATATCTATTTTTAGGTCAAAAACCCTATAAAAGTGGAAAAAATTAAATTATTTTTCACCAATTGCATTTTTACCATTTGAGAGCAGAAAAAAGGAGCTTTTTACTACCAAATTTCTGGGACTGATTTTGAGCCAACCGGTGGATGAAATCACAAATTGCTTCCTCCAGGTAGAAGATCCTTTCCTAACTTAGCTTTTCATTCGTTCAAATTTCCATTTTAAGCTCAGTTAATTTTTTGGGGCAAGGATTTATAAAAAATTGTGCCTTCGACCCTGCGCTGATTTCCTTCAATCGAGCCCATGCAGGCCGATAAAATTTTTCATATGAAAATCGCGCCCAACGTGGATACCTTCCGTAAAATCCACACAGCTGTGTCCTGTTTGTAAAACAACAACAGCGCAAGTGGTGAGGGTTTAAAAAATAAAACATTTGGACCCTAAGAAATATGAGGTTGACTTTAAAAATGATTCTAAACTCTTTTAAATGGTCATTTCAGGTTAATTGATTGCTCAAAATGGAGTGGAGGGAAATAGAGCACGGAATCAATGATTTGGTAACTTTGGTAGATCCAACTACCATGTAGGCTCTAAGAGCTTGTGGCCTCCTAAAATACTAGCTCATTCCTCTTATGAAAGCTCGGGTAGATCTAATGACATAGCTGGTAAGAACCTGGAATGTCCAGGAGCAATGTTTCGTGATCGGAGATCATTGCGTTACCATTGACGCCGATGACATATATTTCTTGACTAGGCTCTCTTATCGAGGACTCGATATTTCATTATTTGGATAGAGGATATGAGGAGATACTACTGATGGGTATCTACAACGCTTTTGTAGATGTGCTCCACTGAAGCATGGAAGAATTGATATTCAGACCATCGAGCTCTTGCCCATAAGGACCATTACTTTCACTGTTAGCAAGTTGTGTGGCAGCGCTGCCCTTCATTTAGCCACACAGGCACAAATGGAGACTGTCATGGAATGTTGGGAATCCACAGTGTTAAATTGGTGTGAGGAAATGGTTATAAACATGAAGGGGCAATTAACTAGATGCGAGAATGGGAGACTTAAGAACTTCATTTTTAGCACCATTCTTATTGCTTTCGCCCTAGAGAGGATTCCTCTTCTCCGACCACATCAGATTCTAACAGATGAGGGGGATCCTAGGGATCCGCATATGCTGAGGTGGGTTGCATTGATGGAAAGTCATGGAGGCGATGGACCAGTAGTGAGGTATACTCTTGAGTTTTTTGACTGGTTAGGCCAGCGGATCATTTCGATCGAGGACTTTCCATATGTTAGGATGGATTATAGAGGTGCTTCCGATATCCCACTTCTAGTCGGAGCTCAGTGAGGTGACCTAGGTGAGAATTTCTCATTTTGACATCTTTTCAAATTTCAAATTTTATGTGTTTTTTTCTTCAAAGGCTAATTATCTAAAATTCATGTGTAGATGTGAGCCTAAACCGACCAGAAGGGTTGAGGCGATTTGACAGACGAGGCGAACAGCCTATAGCAGTTGTGATAGCTAATCCAGAGGCAATAGAGATTTTAACAGAGATGGAACACAACCTAGAGAGGTTGATTTTGGATATCTAAGAGACTGGGACATATGACATTCCTCTCTGATATCAGAGACATGAAGTTGGGGTTCTAGGGCCACTTAGACAATTACTGTGTCGAGTTGCTCGTGCTATTGTTTTCTATCATAAGCATCATCATGCTTAGTTGTTCTAGTTTCTAGGACCACATTTTTATTTTTGGTGGCAACATGTTCAGAAAATAAAGGCCACGAGGCCTTATGTCCTCGCATGGCATATTTTATAGACACAATTTTATGCAAACTCTATTTTAATGAAAAAATACCACTTTTGCCTACAATTTATCTTGATCAATATATGAATGAATATTATTTTAATTTACAAATGTCGCAAATGTCTATTTAATACATGATTAGCCAATGCATCTATCAATGTGTTTAAATATCTTGGAATGTGTTGATATTCGATATAATCAAATTGCCTTTCCAAAAGATGGACCCGTCAAAACATTCTTAATATTGTTGGACTTCTTACTGCATAAACATTGTTTAAATGTAATACTACGAGCTATGAATCTAACCTGACAATGAAACGTCGAATACCAAATGTGATGGCATAAGATAATAGCTCAATGACTATGCTATATTCTGTTATGTTATTTGTTGCTTGACCGAGGCATATTCCATGAATAGAGACTATCTCATCACTAGGTGAATAGATAACCCAGGCTACGGAATATAAATTCTGAGTACTATGACTAGCGCCATCAACAAAGCCAATGTAAGTCTGAGGGAATGTCGACATCTGCAAATCAAGTGAAAAACAAAATAAGCAGTAGAAGTAGTAGAAAATGTAAAAAACATTAACCATAACACACACCTAAAAAACGGTAAATAATGTACAAATATGAACTAAAATTTTATGCAATATTTCTTTAGGTAGAGACCATTTCTAGGATTTCCTAAAGGAATACCATCGTAATCAACCAACTCGTAGGTTCCTTTAGCTAATACCTGTTTTATGATGTAAGGGCCATGCCACATGGGTTCAAACTTCCCTGCGACTAACTTGTCATGAGCTTGATCATAAACCAAGACTAGGTCACCTTCTGAATATGAACGAAGATTTACGTTTTGATCCAAATGAGCTTTGACTCTTTTTTTGTGAGCTTCGCTAACCAGTGTAGCATCACAACGGTTTTCTTTTTTTTTTTGGTTGGTAAGCACCCATGGGGATTTGAACCAGTGACCTATCACAAGGAGTACCTTAACAGTGCACCCATTCACCGTCACTCCAAAGCCCCGTGGGCAACGACATCACAATGGTTTTCATCTAAATGTGCTAAATGTACAAAATGTTCTTCGTCTTCAGAGGTAGTAGGCAGTAATTTGATAGCTAGTTTCAGAGATGGGATTTCACATTCAATGGGAAATACTACTTCCAAACCATAAACAAGTTGGAAAAGATTAAAACCTGTCGATGTTTTTGCAGTAGTACAGTAAGCCCACAATGCTGAAAAGAGCATGGAATGCCAGTTTCCTTTATGAATACCAACTATCTGTTTAATCATATTTGTTAAAACTTTATTGACGGCTTTGACTTAACCATTAGCTTGTGGATAGTAAGGAGTAGAGCTATCATAGCGTAGGCCGAGCTGTGCTGATAATTCAACCATCATAAATTTACGAAAATGACTACCATGGTTCATAACAATAGCTTGTGGGACACCAAACCGAGAAATCACATGATTGAAAATGAAAATTGTTGCAGTTTCGTCGTTGTCTTTATATGTAGGCATCGCCTCGACCCATTTCGTAAAGTAATCGACTGCAAGGATAATATACCCATGCCCCCATCCGAGTGAGGGTTATAGGTGATGAAATCGATGCCCCATTTTGCAAAAGGACCGACAGCTATGATAGGGTGAAGAGGAGATGGAGGTGCTCACATTTTGTGATCGTACATTTGGCAATTATGGCATTTGCAGACTGCAATAATGCAATCTTTAAACATTGAAGGAGAAAAATAACTGGCACATAATATCTTTGAGCGGTAGCATACACAGACATATCATCGCCGCATGCTCCAAAATGGTAGTCATTTAATGCTTTTTTAGCCCCTTGGAGAGTCAAACAATGCTGAAATATAGAGTTGGTACCGCGACGGTAAAGAGTGT
>APFE030828516.1:0-32758 GCA_000404065.3 Pinus taeda
CATTTATTTATTTATTATTTCTAAATAAAAGTTTAAATATTTTTTCCCTCCTAACCAAATATAATAAAATATTCCAAATGGTTATTCCAAGGATGGGGTTAATAATATTTTATTATTGCTTCATTATTCACTTTTAATTATTTTCATTGTTGCACTAATTCTTGTAACTCTGATTATTATCACTATCGCACACCGTTTTTCTTCCATTTGAGTTGCCATTGAGCTCAAACATTTTATTTGTTGGGTTTACACATTATAGAGGAAATGGACTCTACACAAGCTGAAGACGTTTGAGGATAGCCAAGAACCCATCCCATTGAGGGGGACTGGTAACATTTATTTGTTCCCTTTATAGGTGTTATAATAAAATCTATTCTTTGTATATCTAGTTTCCATTGGCTTATTGGAGTTATTATTATTGTTTCATTTTATTGTTTAACTATGATTGTGGCGTAGATCGGGACTTTTGTAGGTTTTGTTTCTATCAATTGCTACAACTCTACAATGCTTAGCAACCATTTATATTGTTGAAACTATTTTTCATCCACAGTCTTAAGTGTTTCCTTTTCATACATATTTGAGGAGAAAACACTATAACACTTGGGACCCACTATCAAACAAAGTATCAACTTTGGTATGTTTTGTAATGACCCTAATATGGAAAATCTCAATTCTTTCTTTATCATTTTGAGACTCACTAGGCTTATTAAAAGAACTAGTAGTTGCAATAAAATCTTTACCTTTCATTCCTATGGTTGTTATTTTGGTCTCATCACCTGAATCAGATCTTAGATCTTGTTGAGTTTTTGCATTATTTTTTTGTTTCCCCTTGTTGTTGAACTTCTTTGGTATCATTTCTCAATGTAGCTTCCAACAATGGTCTTCATCATGGCCTTCTTTTGAAAAATGTTTGCATGTGAGTTTCTCTCCCTCTTTCTTGACTGTAGCATTTTTTTTCCTTTGCATTTAAGATTCCCCTTTCCTTTGTATCCATATTTGGATGGCTTCTTACTAGTCTCTTGAGGAACATTCTTCGCTCTTACTTCTAAGAAGTTTCCTGAACACATGCATCATCTAGATTGGTGGGATCAAACATAAGAATTTTATGTCTCAAATAATTATGTAATCCACCTATGTATTTAAGGAGAGTGTCTCGTGAAGACAAATTTACACCCAAGATTAAAGTTGTTATTCTAAATTCTTGTGTGTAACTTTGAACACTTTGACCTTTAGCTTGTCTAAAATTTTTCCAATCCATAGTTATTTTTTGCATGTAATCTAATAGATAAAATTTTCTTCTTAATGCATCTACGAAATCATTCCAAGAAGAGATAATTTTACCACTTTTCTTCAAGTCTTCTTGAATTCTGGCCTCCCACCAGATGAGGGTTGCACTTTCCAAATAAAGAGAAGGAAATTGGATCTTGGTCACATCATCCTTAATCCTTTGAACCTTGCAATAGACTTCAACCTGACGAACCCAATTACCCAACTTTTCAGCATTTACTTCCCCATTATACATAGGTAATTCAAATTTGACATCAAGCTTTAACAAAGGAGACTTAGCATGTCCTTTTTGAGATCTTGGAGTATGTGAAGGAGATGAAGAGGGAGATGATGATGGAGGAGATGGTGGGTGTTAAGGAGGAGGTGGAGGTGGAGGCTTGCTACCATCACCACCATTACCTTTTGGTTGATTTGAACTCTCTCCGTGCTAAACTTTTTTACTGACCAAACTATCACCTCAAAATGGGTACTCTAGCCCAAAAACCCCAAAAACACATGAAAAAACAGGTTGAAAACAAAAAGTGTTGATGTTGGAATAACATTTTTTTTGGGGGGGTACATTAAAAGTGGCAGTAAAAACAAAATTTTTGTGGGCAAAAAAAAAAAAAAAGTGTCGATGCTAGAATAACGCCTTTTATTTTCAGCATAGATTTTCAGCATTTTTAATAATGACATTAAAAATAAAATATCATGACTCCGAAAAACTTTAAACTTCCAACGATTTTCAAGCTTGACATTAAAGATAAAATATCATGTCCTTGAAAAGCCTTAAAATTCGAAGACTTTTAGGCACGACATTAAATTGAGAATATCGTCTTTGAAAAACTATAAAATTCCAACAATTTTTAGGCATGGTGCTAAAGAAAAAATACTTATAATTGTTTTCAACCACAGCATTAAAGATAAAATATCATGATTTAGAAAAACATTAAATCTTGACAAATTTTCAACCATCGAATTAAAACTACAAATTATGACTACAAAAAAATCTAAAGTTTTCAAAATATTTCAAGCATGACATTATAGAAAAATTTTATGACTAAAAAAACTTTAAAAATGAACACCTGAATGAAAAAGTAATTATACCAAGAGTAATTTATTTTTTAAATGCTAAATGTATAGCAATTTTAAAATCTTAGCTTAAGACAACTTGATACGTGGCAACACAAATTTAAAAATCAACCATCAAATTGACACGAAGTGTAGGTGAATTGGACCTATTGTAATGAAAATTTAAAGACCAACCTTAAATTGACACATTGTGGAGACAAACTCGATTCATTATAACGAAAATTTTAAAATCAATTATTGAATTGCACATAATGGGATCAGGTAGTTAGACGAGCATCGATAGACTGCAAAATAACCTAAAACCACAATTAAATATCTGAAAAATAATAAAAATAATAAAACACAACACACACACACACACACACAGAAAAAAATACAAAGAACGAAAACAAACAATTTCAAATATTTGAAAAAAAAAACCATAAAAAAAAAACACAAAAAAATAATTTAAAATTAATTAACCAAAATACAATTATATTAAAAAAAGAAAATTAAAAATAAAAACTATAAAATGTAAAAAAAAATCCGAAAAACTCGTAAAATTTAAAAATGAAACAAAATATAAATAATAAAATTGCGAAAATTTCAAAAATACCACAATATTTAAGAAGGAAAAAAATAAAAATAACCAAAAAAAACCATTTTTTCAAGTTTAAAAAAAATAAAAAAAAAGTAACAAGAAAACTGTATTCTCTTTATGCATTGTTATTTCATTGTTCTTTGTATTTTTCAGTTATTGTTTCAAGTTTGATTTACATTTCCCGCGAGTGCATTTTATTTCCTGCAAGTGTGTTGTGCTAAATTGGTGGCATGTGAAAGCATCTAAATCTTTAATTGTGACAATTATTGCATTACTACAACTTCCTGACACATAACATATTACACTAGCATAAATTGTGGACGATAGTTCAAAAGTTCCAAATGAACCTTAGATTGAAAATTTAAATGAATAGTTGATCAATTGATCATTAATATAAATAGATGTAATTGAATGGTGCAACAATATGCATGACCTAGCAATGAGATGAATCTTTAGCAATAAATACAAATGAAATATCTAAATGATATTTCTTTCTGATAAGCTAGGGTGTATTTGTTTAACCACTAAAACCAATTTTCTTAAGGGACTCACCCTTAGCACTCCAAAGGCACAAGAGCGCTCCAAATCGATATGAAGAAAATAATTATGCATGTCAAAAGAGTGAGCTCCAATATCTCTTTTATCATTGGAATACCTTGGGTCTATACATTGGGTCATAAAATGACACATGTCATTAGACTACCATGGGCATCTCTTTTATAATTTTATAATTTTAATTTTTAAACTCTTTTATCTCTTGGAGTGATCATTTGAAGAGGGACATCACAAATAATGAAGCTTGTCCGAAGGAAAACTTGTATTGACACGACTAGTCTGAAGACATTGGGATATCAAGGAGATTGTAGGAACTTGGATGATTGATGACCCGTGAGGGTGATAAGTATTGATTAATCTCTCCATGTTGTGAGAGGACCGAATTAGGGCAACCAAGGTAGATTCGATCACCACATATGAAATCTCAACTACACTTAGTGACATTTGTGCTCTGTAAGAGTTTTATATAGTTGTTATAAAAATATTTTAGTTAAGGTTTACATTGAAATATATTCATGTTATAAATATTTTTTAAATGACACTTGTTAACTCAATGTTGAGTACAAAAGGAATTACACATCTCCCTCATACTCACCATAGAATGCACCTCTTGACACAATAAACTCGATATCAAAATATTTTACTTAAGTGGACATTAAGTGTTTTATTTATGATTGTCATTGAATTTTCTTTGTGTTATTGATAGATATATTTTAAATGGAATGTATTAACACATGTTAAGAATTGAAGAAATTATGCATCTCATTTATACTAAATGTCAACATAATACTTTTACTTTCAATTTCTTTAGTAAATATAAACTACCTATTAACTACTTGTTAACTACCTATTTACACCACCACGCAAGTATGCTTTCTAAAATACCTATCATACTTGCACAATGGTGTAAGCCTTTCACATTGTCTATATTAATTAGTTACAACGTGATGTACCTTATCATGATGTATCTTGTCTCACTAGGCATAATCTATTCCTAGTTTAGATCTTCTCATTGCACCATAGCACAACTTTCTTGCACATATTATGCTTGTAATTTGTGATGTGTCACATTGCATGATCCTCCCTCGTCATAATCACAAATGTGCTTCTTAACCTAGCTTTCCCAATTGTGTCATAGTGCAAAAACTTCACTCACCTGGAAATGTGATGTGTGGCACACCGCATTCCCATGCCATTATACTCCAAGTCTATGCATCACATCTCTCTTTTACAATCTAGTCTAAAGCACTGCACTATGGCACACATTCCCTTCTCAATCTATGATGTGAAGGTGTGATGTGCCACATAATATTATCATATATTCCTACACCTTTTCACATCATTGCTTCACATACTCATTACCCTAGTTGCACCACTACACAACCCACTCACACAAATTGTACTATATTCTTGTGCTACATTTTTAATCTATTTTTATTTTCTAACATTGTTGCCATGATGAGAGGAGAGTTCATTACTTCATTACTCACATATACCGACATCACATGTTTCATTGATAAATATATAACAATAACTTGGTCACAGATATATAATTTATTTCCCTAGAAGCAGATCCTTGATGAAGAAGAATATAATGAAGTATACGAGAATGTCAAAAGGTCTTTGTTGCACAAGGTTGCATCACATCCAACTGTATTCCCTTATGGAGAAACTATCAAATGGATTATCAAGTGCAATGATAATAGGGATATTACCATTCAAGACAACAATGGTGAAGACATAGCTACATTCCCATACCCCCACAATGTATAATAATACAAATTTCCAAGATATCTAGTAGCACTCATGACAAGTTGGTATGACAATTTCAGCCTAAGTAGAAAATACATCCTAAAGATTTGTTGGAAAGACCCCAACAAATTCCAAACTAAGGTCGATATGGTTTATAATGTTAATTTGTTGAGGAATGTATATAATCAAATTATGGCTATGTATTATTAACTCTATGACAAACCTTATGCATAGATGTTTGAAGAAATCTAGGTGCCAATGATGTATACTTGCACCCAAGAAGGAAGTACATTCAACTGGGCAAAAATTCTAGCAACTTCTATTCAAACCGAAGTGAGAAAGCTAGACTTTAGTAGTGGGAAAACAAATAGAATTTTACATGGCATCATATCTTCTTGTTTATGTGTGCTCTAATTTTTAATTTGAAGTATTTGGATGGAAATGGAAATTATCTTCATAGCCAATACACATCAAATATAAGGACTTGTGGGAAAATAATTACATGGAATCTTACACAAGAATATTTGAAGGTTTTATCTAACCATTATCCCTTATTCTCTTCAATTGTGACTCAACTTGTAAAACACATCATGCCAAGGTATTGCTGCAACATGTAGCTTATTGGTTCACACCACCTAATACCACATATATTAGATTGTTCGAAGTATCCAAACCCCCACAAGATCTCCTATTACTCATCACTAACAAAATGATTCTAAAATAAGTGGCATATAAAGAGACTGTAGGAGTTGAAGGCATGTCAGTACGAACAATGAAAGAACCTTGGCATGCCTATCCTTTCTATGTAGGTATATATTGCATAAAAGATTATAAAAAAGTATTAGCCGAAGTCGTTGACTTTTCAGGGGAGAATATTTCCATAAGTATGATCCAAGAGGGATAGTAGTAACTCATTGATCTTAGTTGAAATATAAGTGACCATGCACATCGAAAAATAATGAGGACGAAGAGAAAATAAAGAATAATAATAATGTTGTAGTGGTCATGGATATTAATAAAAAAATGTGAATGGATTTCAACCTATGAATGGTGCTCAGCCCACCACTTGAGACTCTTCAAAGGGGAAATATGCCAAAGGTAAAAAGGTTTCCCAAAAAAGGGAGAGGGAAAAAGAAGTACCCAAAAGAGAAAAACAAAGGAAGTTGAAGGAAGACCAATGTATAGAAAAGGAAAGGGAGAAAAAGGAAAAATGATAAGCAAAACAAAAGATGAAAGAATAAAGAGAAAGTGTGCAAAAGGAGGAAGAATAAAGAAAGAAGGGGTAAGAGGAAAAAAGGAAGTAGGAAGAAGAAGGATTGGAAAAAGAGAGATCAAATAAATAGGCACAAGAAGAGGCAAGACAAAAAGAGCAAAGAGAATAGGAGGCCCAAGATGTAGGTCATGATATCTTTCCCAGTATGGATGTGGACCCATCAACAACACTCACAGGAGGGCATCTACCAATCGAGGATATCATAATCATAATTGGAGAAGAAAATCAAGTCTTGGACATAGAAACATTATGATTTGATCAAAAATCCATTAAGATTGTCTAGGAAAGACTTGGATATTTAGCCCAAGAAATGGAAAAAAACGATTTCAGTAACCACTAAATGGAACATAGTTTCTAATGCATTGGAAAATCCACTAACTATTGCTTCATTAAGAGTAACTTTCTCTTCTTCCACAGAGAGAAACATTGAACAACTGATGGATAAAGTTAAGGAGATGGAAAGGAACCTAAAAAAGACACAACAGAAAAATAACAAGCTTCATAAAGAAAATCAAGCCTTATTAACTTCAATCTCTTGTGATAAACATTACCAGGATGTAGCACTAGAAGCAAACAAATCATTAGAACAGTGTTAGAACACCATATCAAATAGTTGTACTAAGAGCTTAGAATCTTCCAAAATATGGTTTCTCCATGTATATCACTCCAATATACAATCAGAGTAAAGGGCATGCAATTAAAGGAAGCATTGATGGTCATCAATCTAAGGCATGAATGGAGTATGAAATACTCAACTTCATCTGAAACATCACTAAGGAAATATGAACTAAACAAAGAAAGAGATAAATTGGAAGTCAAGATTGTCATAAGATCCCAAAAAAGGTTGAAAAGTAAGTAGCAAGATATTTGTGCACATATCAACATCACTATAGTTTGATGGAAATATTTATCAGAGTCCACAAACTAGTCGCCATCAGAGCACAAGGAGAAGAAAACAAATGGTTGAGCATGAAATACAAGAAATTATATAGACACACAAACTGGAAATCATAGAAAGGCACACAAATCCAACAAAGGAATTCTTGGAACAAAGTCTAGTAGATCTCGCTAGGTTACACACTATCTTACATCTTTTTCCACAAGGTACATGTCGATCTAAAGATAGTAGTACCTGGTACCCATGAGTGTGAAATTATCAATTAAAGGTTGATTTTGAAGAAAAAAAATATGTCCATTATTGTTGATTACAAGTCTTAGTACACACAAGTAACCTAAGTGTTGCAATTACTAACCCAAGCCTTGTTCAATTTTGAATTAATTCCATAAAAAATGTTTCTTTTTATTCATTTTTTTATTTTCAATGTAATTATTTAAAGAAAATAGAATTACAAATTAGACATGAGGGTAGATGACGAATCATGGAGGGTGGAAAATCACCTCATTGTTGTATGAATGTACCCTCTAGGATAAAGATAAAGGAATTTGGGATTTTGGACTCTGGAAACATACTTTAAAGGAGAAAAACTACCAATTACCTTGAATATCATGTCTTAGATTTTGCATTCTCACTATTGGATCTATTGGAGATATTTTTTGAATGCCTTTTGGGCCATGGCAAGCATACTCTCTCAAATGTTATTGAATTTTGTAAGACTATTCTTCATTTTTTTTTTATGGTATGCGATTGTTACTCAGTTATTAAAGGTTAATAAACTATTTTTCTAACGGAAAACTTCTATCTTCCTTGGAGTAGCTCGCAATTTCTATCTACTTTCATGTTGGGTATTAGTTGCAAACTATTTTGTAGTTAATAACTAATGTATTTCTACATTCATGTATCTTGAGTAAAGACTGATAAAATTATTTCTTTGAAATTCATGTTCACCTATAAATTTGTTGTAATGTTCTTTGTTTTATTCACTTGAGGTATCTTCATAAAGTTATTTTCACTTGTATCCCATCAAGGGTTTTATTTGTGCTTCTCTTTTTCTTCTCTTCTATCCAAAATCTAATTTTCACACAATAAAATATGGCATTTGGGCGAACATTTCGGATGGGACTCTCATCCTAAATGGTGTGAAGTATAATTGGGAAATCATACTAGAGAGATCCCCTTTATGCTATAAGCGGTACAATTAGCCCCATTAAGAAAACCATAAAGAAAAAAATTTAATGTCCACTTAAGTATTTTCCCAAAAGGTGCTTTTGATGGTGAGTACAAGGGAGATGCGTAATTCCTTATGTACTTAAAATTGAGTTGACAAGTGGCATTTAAAAATTTGTAACAAGAATATATTTCAATGTAAACCTTAAGTGAAATATATTTATTACAACTATATAAAAAAATTACATAGAAAAATTGACACCAAGTGCAGTAGATATTGCATATGTGGGGATCCAATCTACCTCACCCACCCCTAATTCAGTCCCCTCACAACATAGAGAGCTTAATCAGTACTTCTCACCCTCATGGATCATCAATCATCCAAGTTCCCATGATCTCCTTGATATCACAATGTCTTTGGATGATGGCATGCCAATACAATATTGTCCTTAGGTCAAGATTCATCATTTGTAATGTCCCTCTTTGAATGATCACTCCAAGAGATTAAAAAAATAAAAATATAAAGATATAAAAGAGAGACCCATGGTATTTTGATGACTCGTGATATTTTGATGACCCATTGTATTTTAATGATAAAAGAGATATTGGATGTCACTCTTTCGACATGCATAATCATTTTCCTCAGAAAAATTTGCAGAGTTCTTTTGAATTTGGAGTGATAAGGGTGAGACCCTTAAGTGAATTAGTTTCGATGGTGAAAAAAATGCATTGTATCTTATCAAAAGCAAATATCACTAAGATATTTCACTCGTATTTATTGTTAAAGATTCACATCGTTTCCAATTTATGCGTACATATGCACATTTCAATTACATTTATTTATCTTAAAGACCAATTAATCAATAGTTCATTTAAATTGTCAATTTGAGTTTCATTGGGAACTTGTGAACTGTCGTGCACAATTTATGCTAGTGTAATTTGTTATGTGTCAAGAGGTTGTAGTAATGCAATAGTTATCACAATTCAATATTTAGATGCTTTCATATGTCACAAATCCGACACACTACAGTTGTAGGAAAGTAAATTGCAGGAAATGTAAATCGCGCTAATAGGAAAGAAACACACAAATTACTAAGAGTAACATGTTCTAGTACAATGATATTCTACATTGGCTTTAACAAGGATGAAACGGCATGTATCTATAATGCAAATTATGATGGATAAATAAACTATAAATAAAAATTTACCATAACAGAATGTATCGTTGGAAACATAGTGATTATACGCTACAAGTGAGTTGAATCAACAACCAGTTTGATTAAATATAAGGAATTTTTCTAGCCATTGTTTAATCCTATGATTGATACCTAGAACAATGTATCAAGGATTCATAACAACTACTTAGTAATATTATTACATTACTCAGTAGCAAATACCAAAGTTGCAATGAAAGAACATTAACAGTGTTACAGCAAAGGAAAGCTACAAGTTGGAAGAAAGGAAAACTAAAGGAATTACAGGAAATGTAAATTAAATAATAATAATATAAGCTAGTTGAAAATGAATAGACTAAGCTACCAGATATGCTACCTAGAAGTCCTAGGTTAAGGAGGGGGAATATATTCTTAAACAAGGTACTATGAAACTTTTAATCAAGTAATCACAAGACAATAATTAAAAGATGAGAACAACAATTGTTTTATTATAATAACATAGAATTGTATAACAACTGAGAATAACGTATATTCTTCTCCTTCTTGGGATTCGAAGGAAACTACATATTTAAACAAAGATGTAAATTTCTAAACTAAGTGGTATCATGGATGCCCAATTGAGTGAATCAAGTGGCACATCCTATTACAATATTACATTTAGAATTGGTATGATTTTAGGCAAAAGATGACTCAGATTAATTGGCTTTATTGGCAGTTGGAATTCCTTTCCTAATTGGTCCTCCCCTTTTCTTTGATAGTTTCCACCATGAGAAATGCATATTAGATGTATAGATGGAGCATTTTGCCATTAAGTTGTCATGATGTGCCAGAGTTGTAGAAATGTACATTTATTAAACAAGAGTTGTGGCTTTGGGATTTGCAACAACTAAACTCATGGTGCCGATAAATTGCAACAACATCGTTGGTTCTAAGCAAGTTACAATACCCCTTCCAATGGTCAAGCCAGAGTTGCAACATTGTGGAAAATTTTAAGCATTTGTTGTGAAGTCTCAGACATACTTACAACATCATGGAGGAGTTGTTGTGATACAAAGGAGTTGCAACAATGGAAATTTTCTCCAATTTGCAAATATGTTTATGAAAGATAACATTTTCACAACATAGTGCATAAGAACAAATCATATAAGTGGCATAAAAATGGAATAGTCATACTACAATAGGAATGGGGTGATAAGGGACAAAGAGTACATAAAGAGATTATGGAAAGTGTAAGAGTGGTATCGAAAACGTTATAGACAGGTGTTCAAGACATGCCAACTTAGACACTCTTCATCTTTCCCCTTCCAAAAAATTTGCATGTCCATTATGCTACAATCAGTCAGTCATATTCAGAGAGAACATGGCTCCCATGAAGGTTGTTGATACTGAAATTTGATTTCCCTACTTCATCTAGAAGGAGATATCCTCCTTTATCTCATATGGTCTTCCAGAAGGTGATCTCCTTTTTATTAGCTAGATTGAATTCCCTATTGTAGGGCTTATCCATAAACCATATAAGTGGATAGTGAAATTTCGACCCAATCTAATTATGTTTGCATTCTCCCATGCATCTGACATAATTATGTACTCTTTCTAGGGAAATATGCAAAGTTTCTAGGTGTAAATGGGTCCCTCTACTTGATGTCTCCCCTACCCTATTTCCACCTTATTTTACATCCTTCCTTTTCCCCAACTAAATTGATTCCAGGCATTGGGTAACAACCTCTTATTTATTCCTTAATGCAAAGGTTGTATGTGAGGGAGAAGAGATCCAACTCTAATGAATTTGAATAACTTGTAATGGAATGGATTGTTCTCCCCTTATCCACAAATTGATGTCAAAATTATTCTCTATAACCTTGTAAGTTGTAGCCTAATCCAATAGGTTGGCTATAAAATAAACAAAATATCTCAATTGTACATTCCCTACAAAATGGTTGGGGTTCCAAAAAGTGTCATGGAATAATAAAATATTATGTTGATACAACTCACAAAGGAGGTTCTTCTCCTTGGGAGTGCACTAAGAGTAAGTTGTGATAAAGTGAGAGGATTAGTGATTTCAAAAGACTCGCTAGTCATTAATGCATTTTTCTTAAATAATAAATACTTCTCTTTTAAAAACAATTTTGTATTGGGCAGATGGAGCTTTGTAGCTAAGGGTAGCCTCCACCATCATACCTAACTTGGATCTCCAACTTGTTAATTTTGATTTTTAATAGGTCCATTCTCATCTTATTTTCCTTCTCTTACTCCCATTTAATCTTATTGATTTTTGTAGTCCCATCCCATCTATCTTTCAACTCACTAACAATTTTCATGTGTTCTTTGAGGGGTATAACTTACTGCTCATAATAATCCAGTTGTGTGTTTCTACATATCCTCTCGTGCCTATATCCACTACTTGTTTTCTTCTATTCCATGGCAGTCTAAATAGTTTTATCAATAGTTAAATTTCAATCTATATTTCCACATCTCTCATTTCTCTTTCTTCGTCAGGGGTTTCCTCTTTTTTTTTCATAGGTTTCTTGGTAGCAATAGAATTAGCTTCCAAAGTG
This sequence comes from Pinus taeda, assembly GCA_000404065.3. Lineage (NCBI taxonomy): Eukaryota > Viridiplantae > Streptophyta > Pinopsida > Pinales > Pinaceae > Pinus > Pinus taeda. The sequence goes on from APFE030828516.1 coordinate 12,314, forward strand.
AGGCATTCTAATCCTTAAAAGTATCACTCTTCATCTGAGTTTTTCCTCATTGCATCTATCATAATTTGAAATATTTGATTCTTCATTCTCAATAATCAGTTTTGTATAAGGAGTGAGGTATATAGAGGTAAATATAGTCACCTTACCTTTTTATGCTCTATAGGAAAGGCAACAATTGCTTCTTCAACACTGGTGTCTATAGGTGTGGCAACAGATGTGCACATATGAGAAACAATGACTTATTGTTTGTGGTCAATAACAAAAGTATCAATAGGTGTTCTTAAGGAGTGGAAACAAAAACTTCTTTACTAATAATGGCAACTACTTCTAAGGGAATGACTGCAACTATGATTTGTAGAGCATCAACTATACTTGTGGCCCCATCCTCTAAATATGCATCCATCAAAGCAGAAAATCCTTCCCCAAGAGAACTTCTTGTCGATTCTCTTGTGTCAACAAGGTCACCAACCCCAAATTCTTCAAACACTAGATCCTCTACCTGTACTAGTACTTCTATGTCAGCAAGGGTGGTGTCTTCCTAGTGTTTTGGGATTTTCTATGTCCCTAATAGTTCTTGCGTAGAAAAAAGGGTTTGGGTTGCAACAAGAGTGTACCTCATCCTCTTCTTTCTAAGAACATATAAGGGTTTATTTCAATGCTCTCTCATTCTTTTGGTGGTTAGTTTTCTACTGATTTTCTCAATTTTAGGGTTGATTTCCTTCTATGGTGTTGTAGCGCTTGGGCCTTCTTCCCTAATAGGAACTAGTAGGCACTTTACAGCCAACAGAGTTACGACAATCCATTATTGTTCCTCCATAATTGTAGTAGGTTGAGCTGCAATAACATTAGGCTTGTTTAGTGGAGTTGTATCCACTCAAGCTACAGTAACTTCTTCCCATATTCTTCTGGCTAGAGTAACTAGGAGTGGTTGAGTTTATTGTCCAAAAATAGGTGATTTTACAGTGGTATTAGAGTGATTGTTTTCCCACTAGATTGGGAGTGTATTCTATATTGATTTCCCTAGACGAGAGGGAATACATCACCTATAGGAAATAGATAAAGGGCGATAAAAACCTTAAATCATAATCAGAAGAAGAGGTAGACATGGGAAATAGGAATAAACAACTCAGGGGAAGCACTATGAATATTATAAATGACCTTGCAAGGGTGAAGCGATAGTTGGCTTAATATATCATGTAACTTATACAAAAAAATCAAGGGAATTAAAACAATACCAACAATGGTTTAAGAGGGTCAAATGGTAACAATGAGAACAATGTCGAAGGGAGAAACACCCATATCCAGTTCAAAGTAATCCTTGGATAGTGAGCAGAGTGACTCATAAACCTTGTTATTACCTAAAAAGTGATCACTTAGCCATTTTCCACTAGGATGATCAAAATACACCATGTAGTATGGGTTTTACACATAAAAACTCACTTTCACCTTAGGAAATAATTTAGAGAACCACTTTTCCTAGGAAATTCACCAGAATTTGGCAATACGATTTCAGGCAATAATGCAATTTTTGTATTACTATTTAAAATACATTTTCGAATGCATAAATGGATTCAGCACCATAAAAAACCCTTAGGGCACTCGAATCATATAGATTAAATAATTTAAACTCAAGTTTTTAAAAGTCTCTATTGGATTTGATTAAAATTAACTAGAAAAAATATCGAGAAAAAAGTCATTTCATTTATAAGTTAGAATACGTCATTTTCCTAAATTATTTTTGTTTACCCACTCGACAATAACCTAGAAAATCATTTAATTAATTTCATGTTATTTTCATATTCACTCATCCACAAGAATAATTAAATAAATCATTATTTATTTATTATTCCTTAATCATTTAACTTCTCTCCCTAAAATAATTATTAAAGCATTATTTATTAATTATTTCTACTCTTTTTACTGTATCACCCAAAATAATAAATATATTACTTTTTAAACTCCTTAATTACTTAAATTATCTCCCATGAGATAATTATTAAATCATTATTTAATAATTATCTCCCAAGAGATCATTATTAAATCATTATTTAATAATTATCTCTAATCAACTTTGATTATATTTCCTTAAAGAAATTAATAAATCATTTTTCATTTATTAATTACTTTAACCATTTTTCATGATTAACTCAGTGAATCATTATTTTTTGAGTTAGTCCACTAAATACAGATTCTTGACCATTTCAAGAATCATTTCCTCTCTTAAATATAATAAAATACTCCTAATGTTTAGATCTTGATTTGGTCTAATAATATTTTATTATTTTTCTAAATGTAGATCTATCCTACCATTTTACTATAACTAGAGTGGTTTATGATCACTCTCTACAGATGATCGTTTCCTCATTGTCACTACCATCCAAAACCATTCGAGCTCCCACTTTGGGTTCAATCTTTCAATCATTCATTATGCTCATTGCAGCCAGCAAGAGAGACAAATCAATTGTTGAAGCATAGGGAATAAAAGAACCCATCCAAGTAAGGGGGGTGCTTTAGACCTAAGTAAATGCTGCAATAAACAAGGAAATAGATGAAACTAACTGGAGGTGTAGGTGGAATAGGTGTGTGGCCACAAATATCCACCTTAATCGGTCCTCCCTCCTTAGGAAGCAATGGTCCCCATTGCGTGCAAAGCCTCCATGGGGTGAGGAAATTTGTGATGAACTTGGTCCGTAGTGAACCACTTGCCTTGGTCAAGGAGTTGGCCTGCTTTGATAACTCGATATAGATGGATCCTATGTTGGAAATTGTTCTTGATCTTCACGTCCATGATCTGATCAATTGTGGCTTGTTCCATGCAGTATGGATTTAGCTCTGTTGGTGAGTTGTTCTGCAATGTCGGATGTGTCCAACAATGGTGGAAAGTATAGTCGAAGGTGGTCTACATTGAACATTGGGTGCAGACCAAGGAACAGTGGAATGTTAAGCTCGAAGGCATTGTCCCCTACAGCCTTGGTGATGGTGTATGGCCCACGTCAGAGTGGGTGAATTTTGGAGTGGGGTCCAGCAAGGCACTCCTTCAGCAAATGTAGCCAAACTTTGTCGCCCACCTGGAACTTGTGCGGCACTCGATGATGATCACGGCGCTACTTATACTTAGAGTTGGCTCTGTCCAATATATCATGGACTTGCTAGTGGATGTGTTGAATGCACTCAATGAAGTTGTTAGCTCTGTTAGTTTCAAACTGGACGTGAGTCGAACCTCCCTGAGTGGCTATAGATGGTATGGCCACACTAATGGGACATAATGGTTGAAATTTGAGCCCTACCTAAAAGGGGTTGTGGCCCATTGAGCTATGGAGAGCTATGTTGTAGTTGTTGAGGACATAAGGGAAGCTTTTATCCCAAGTGCGTGGATGCTTTGAGTTGTACATGTGAAAAATGTGTATGATCATCCTGTTGACGACCTTTGTTTGGCCATTAGTTTGGGTGTGTAAATTCATGGACTTAGTAAGTTTGGTATCCAGCATTGACAAGAGACTTGACCAAAATGCACTTAGGAATCTATTGTCATGATATGACAAAATAGACTATGGGATACAAAAGTGTACCCACACTCGCTCAAATAATAGCTTAGCAGTGGCCTCTATTGTGATACTCTTCTTATAGGTCGCCATAATGGTCATCTTAGAGAATATTTCGACGACCACAAAAACACAGTCATTGTCGTGCTTAGTAAAAGGAAGGCTCAACATGTAATGCATGGATAAGGATTCCCAAGGTCGACTAGGAGTAGGAAAAGGAGTATATAGGCCTTGCTTCTTGGTGGTTAGTTTGGAAATGGCGCAGGCATTGTAGGATCTAATGTACTTCCTAACATCCTGACGAAGGTTCAGACAATAAAAATACTTCTGCAGTATTTCCATTATTTTCTATACTCTAAAATTTCCAGTGACCCGAATATAATGCGCCTCCCAAATAATCTCGGCATGCTTTCTTGAAGGAACAAAGATGTATCTCAGGAGGCATAATAGTGCATCCTGGAGGTGAAAATTTGGAACTTTATTACCTTCCAGGAGTCTCTGGTATGTGTTGTCAAATTCTAAATCGCTCTTGTAAAGATGTGGTCACTCGAAGTCTTGTGCCCACAGGAGTCAAGCACAATGATCAGCGTCATGACTAGTGTTCGGCTGAGGCATTTTGCAACAATATTGGTGTTTCCCTTCTTATACTTAATGTTCAAATGGAGTTGTTACAGGTATGTGGACCATTTCTGATGGTGATCGTTCTGCAACTTCCCTTGTGTCTGTATGAACTGCAGGGGTCGGTGGTTTGTGTGGATGATTGTTTCCTTCCCCATAATGTAATGCTTCCATTGACAACAAGCCTGCACAATGTAATTCATTTATTTTCCATAGGTGGGATACTTTCGGTCTGTGTCTAAAAGTGTCTCATTGTGGCAAGCCACTCGATGCCCCTATTGAGTAAGAAATGCACCAATAGCATAGTTAAAGGCATCTGTCTCAATCTCAAATGGTTGTTGCAGGTCTGGTAATGTGAGCATTGGTGCAAAGCAGAGCAATTCTTCAACTCGGGAAATGCCTTTTGTTGGGTTTCTAACCAAAAGAACTTTTCTTCCACTCTTCCCTTGATGAATTAACTTAAAGGCCAAGTGATATGAGAGAACCCCAACATGAACCTACGGTAGAAATTGACAAGACCGAAAAAGTTGTGAAGCTCTGTTAAAGTCGTTGGGGCTAGCCAATCCTTAATGACTTGTATCTTAGTTGGGTCCACATGTGCACCCTTCTCATCAATGATGTACCCAATATATTGAATCTTGGTCACGCCAAAAGTGCATTTCTCCAAATTGGCACACAACTTGTGTTGTCGCAGGGCTTGGAGGATCTGTCGAATACGGTGGAGGTTCTCTTCCCAAATCTAGTTGAAGATCAAGATGTCATCTAAATACACCACCATGAACGCATTGGTGAAGGGTCGCAAGATGTCTTCCATCAATCTCATGAAGGTTGCGGGGCAATCGTCAACCCGAAAGGCATGACCAACCATTATAAAAGGCCCTTCTTGGATTTGAAGGTAGTCTTCCACACATCGGAGGGTTTGATATGAACTTGGTGATAATCGAACTTCAATTCCATATTGTTGAAGAATTTGTTCCCCTTGAACTAGTCCAGAAGGTCATCAATCCATGGGATTGGGTACCTATTCTAGACAATGATATTTTTCAATGCCCGATAGTCAATACAGAGTATCTAGGTCTAGTCCTTCTTCTGTACCAATACAATTGGGCTCCCGCGGGGCGATGAGCTTGGCCTGATGTGCCCTTTCTGCAACAACTCCTAAATCTACCTCTTGATCTCATCATTCTCTAAAACAGAGCGTCAATAGATCGGTCCATTGGGTAGTGGTGCGCCCGAGGTCAGATCGATGGAGTGCTTGACCTGATAGTGCAGAGGTACCCTCGTAGGTGAGGTGAAAATGCCCCTGTACTCCTCCACAGCATTTTCCATCTGTTGTTGTTGTGTGGAGGAGATCTATCTGGAAGTCGTGGCCAAAATCCTCTTCTTTCCCTATGGTTGAATCATAAGGAAAAAAAAATCTTGGTCTATAAAATGATATTATTGCATTTCTTTGCAGAGATCAAAGAGATGACGGTAGGAAGGGCTACCTCTAGTATCTTTCACAACTTATTTCCCAAAGCAACAACCATAGAGGGAGGTCTAGACTCATATACAACATGTCACTTCCGCAAGTGTGGTTGTCCTAATAGTACATCACAAACTTCAAGAGGAGCAACATCACACAGTACCTCATCCATGAAGGGCTTGATGTTGTACGGAAGATGACATTGTTGGCTAGAATGGAGATCTCATCCTTAGTGAAGCCACCCGATGGTGTAGGACTACGGATGTGTCAAAGTTGGTAGGCCTAGCCACTTCACAACCTCTGCTAAAATGAGGTTCTTTTGGCTCCCTTTATCGAAAATGAACTGCAACGGAGAACCCTTCAGCCACATCTATGAGCGGAAAAGGTATTCCCCCTCCTCTAGATCTTCAAGCTCATTCTTTTGGACCTTGGTGGTGGCCATGGTGGCACTTGGCTCTATGTCAATGATCTGCTCCCCTTTTTCATTCCCCATGTCAAGTTCTGACTTAGAGTCAGAACATGCATCTCATTTAGAAGCCTTCGGCTTGGCCACCAGTCACTGCTTGGCCTAATATTCACTTGTGTTGTGAGTGGATCTCTGATGGAACTCACACCATTTTCCTGTATTCTTCTTTTTCTTCGTGTTGTTGTTCTTTGCTTGTGGCTTTGGCGGGTTTTCCTTGGTCACCCTGTCTTGGCTTTATCCTTTTCTCTACGGTTTGGGGGTGTCTTTCCCTTTCTTCAGATACGTAGATCCAAATTCTCACTTCTTCTATTTAAACTTCTGCTCAATCTTGACAGCATATCGGTACGTCATGTCAAGCGAGGAGATGTCCAGGAACTCCATCTCATCCTGAATATACCTATATAGATAGTCGTGTTACTTGAGTACCAGATGTCGCTCAAAATCCTTGATACCCAACTTTGTGCGAAGGGTATGAAAAACATAAGTAAACTCTGACATGTCTTGGTCCCTTCCCTACTATAGTGTGGTCCACTTTATGTATTTATCCCCATAGCTCCCGATAGGGTAGTATTTCTCCTTGATGGCATCCCAGAATGAATTCCAAGTGGATGTGACTAAAACTAGTGAGGGTGTACTTTAGTACTTCTTCTCGTAGTAGGTTTCCCACCAATCCTTGACATGGGAGGTGACTTTAAGAAGTGAAAAAGTAATATTTTCCCGGTTGGAAAAATCATGAACAGAAAAATATCCTTCTAGAATATTTAACCATTTATCTCCGGTGTTTGCATCTATCTGACCTTCAAATATGGGGATGTCAAAATTAACTTCTACCTTAAAGGGTGTGGCGCTTCCAGAGTTGTTAGAAGGAGATGCGTCTCCTTTGGGTAGTCGGTGAAGGACCTAGGAAAAGTTGTCCATCATCGCGTTCCTCTATCGCTCGAGGGCTTCTTCGAGAAATATTTTGAAATGATCTCCTGCACCCTCATATTTCTTCTCTTTCACCATGGGAGGTCATTGATATTTGTGAGGCTGGTCTTGCAAAGGTTCGACAGGTTCAAGCCATAACTCCTTATATCCCAACCTCATTGGGGACATGCAAAGAAAAACAGAGAAAGAGCAGACGACTTTGATACCACTCATCCAAACTTAAACAGGAATGCAACAAATTTCAAATCTAACCATAAATACAGAGAAACAACAGAAATAACACTTCATTTCATTAATATAAAATATTGAAATATGCTTACAAACAGAATGGAGATAAACTAGCTTTGGTGATGGTAGCTTATCTCTGAGAAGGGATGTGGTGGCTACATGCCTCTGAATTGTGTTACAATAAGGCTCAATGGCCTATTTATTATTGAACAACAAGGGAAAACCCTAAACAACCAAAACCCTAACCCCGAGAGATGGAATGCCAAGAGTTTGTGGGCCATGTTGGGGTTAGTTGGGCAGCCAAATTCTCGAGGTCGTAACTTGGTCATATTGTTGGGCCTCCAAACTGTCATCCAATTTCACCTTATTTTTCATCATTTTACCCTCATTCTGCAACTCTATAGCCCCATAACCTTACATTAAGAAACCATTTTCATCATCCCATGGGTTTCTTATTATTATTTTCCAAGTCATTAATTTTAAGTATTATAAGTGAATTTGTGATTAAATATTAGGAAATTAACATGTTTTCATATACATCTAACAATGTTATGATTTTTGTGATATTGTAGGCCTACTTGGAGATTCTAGAAGGGTCCTACTTGGCCATCCAACCACAAATTCGAATTTCAAATTCCAATTCATGAGGATTTGTGGAATAATTGTAGAATATGTGGATCATTAACTATGCACATCCAAAGGGGAAGAATTATGGATGAGAGGATTTGTATCTTACATTTTTAGGAGATTGGTTGTAACCACAAGAGATAAATGTGGATTTAGGAGAGATATAAGGATCTATATTTATTGTATAGTTATCCTCATTTTTGTACAAATAGGAGTGCACCCTTCATACGAGGGGTTGTCAAATTGTTAACTAGTTAGTGTTAGTGTTAGTTTCTAGTTGGAGGTTCCAAGTTCCATCCATGTGGTTTGTAAAGTGAGGAGAGAGAATTGTTGTAATATCTTGTAACTCATTTTATGAAATACATATTGCTACTTTGATCTCCAAGATGTGATAATTGTTCAAGTTTTCTTGTTAAGGAATGAAGGGCCCCCATCAACCACAGTTTGCACACATTTTTACTTATTGGTAACATAGTGTAGTTATTTCAATTCTTTTCAACAAGTGTGTTTTTCCTTTCACCAAGTGTGATTTCATTTCAGCAGGCGTGAGTGTGATTTGAATTCTACAAGTATGATTTCATTTATGCAAGTGTGGTGCGATTTCAATTCTGCAAATGTGATTTCATTTATGCAAGTGTGGTGTGATTTCAATTTATGCAAGTGTGGTGTGATTTCAATTCTGCAAGTGTGATTTCAATTTCTTTATGTTTGGTTTCGTTTGGATTGGATTAATTTAATTAACTTTGTAGTTAGTTTTAATTGCATTAGATTAATCTATTCTAATAAATAACCACCTAATACATATAATACAGGTATACCTCATTAGTTCTACGAACCTCGGGTTGAAAATTAATGACATGGATTTAACTTACAATTAAATCACCCAACACATATTATCTTCGTTTGGCGCACATGATACCTTGTTGGAAATATCTCTCCAAGTACTACAGGATTTGCGGCAGGCCCCTACCCATGGCTATATTCCTACTGCAGACCTAAAAAAAACATCGTTTAGGGGGTCAAAACTGCTCTAGAAGTTCAGGACCCGAAAAAATTGCTAAAAATAGTAAATGTTGCAATAAATAAAGAAACAAATGAAACTGACTCAAGGTCTAGGTGGAATAGGTGAGTGGCCAACAATATCCACCTGGATCAGCTACATACATTCATGATTTTGTATGTCGATGGAGATGTGATCCCCATCTCTCCAAATGGAAAATGACCACCTATGAGAGGATGTTCTTCTGGAGTAGGTAGTTCTTCCTCCATTGGTTGGATGGTATATTCTTCCTCCAACTGTTCCTCCTTTATCTCTTGAGTCAATTGTTCTTCTTCCAATTTTTTTGTTGCTTCTTCCTCTTGGGACTACCTCTGTTATTCTTATTCTTTCCTTTTCCTCTCCTCTTATTCTTATTTCTTCTAAAGAAACTCATCCCACTATATTTTCTCCTATTATTCTTCTACTTATCTCCTCTATTGTTATGTATGAATAGCTCCTACCTTCAGAGGATCAACTTTCAACTTTTTGTTGCTCTCACCTGTTGAATCATATATGATCCTCTTCTTAGGAGCTACTTTCCTTACTTGAGAAATTATATATTCTTCCTTTGTTGCATTTAATTATGCAAGGAGTTATTGCTCCACGATCTCATGCCTAATTGAGATCACTAGACAACAAAAGGAATGGCTAATACAATCTAATATCAATCCCCAATCCAAATGACCATGCATGCAACTTCAATGCAATCTCTAATGCTACAAAGTATGAGCAAGCACCTTGCCTCCTCGCGGGTTGGTGAAGGGTTTTGGGCGTGATGTAGAATCCTTGCACTCCAATCAAGTGATCTCTTTCATCCACTCCCAATTCAAAGCCTACACACAAACACAACAAAAAAAAGATGACAAGTGATCTTCCGCAGAAGATCGTCAGCTCAAAACATCTAGAAATCACACATATAAATTACTGCAAAACTGACACAAGGGGAAGGAACATAGATTTTCATTAACCATATAAGCAAAATTAAATGACTATACCTTCAACAAATAAGATCCTCTCCACCAGCTTCTAGAATGGTCTCTTCTCCCAATACAACAAAGCTCTCGTGCTACAATTTGGATACTCTCTCCTTTGCCCCCTTTATTCTTAGTGAGATTATAAAGGTTCATTATATCCTTTAGGAGAATGTATCTAGACACCTAGGGGCTTGAGAAATTAGGAAACTTCTATAATAATGGATCCCTAGCCAACTCATACACAAGTGGGTCAAGTTGATCTCCTTGGGAATGACAGACTCTATAAACATGTTTCACAATTATGAGCTTTTTCTCAATTATCTCAATTATCAAATAAGTATTATCTCATAATTATAATATTTTGGAAAATTAATTATCAGAAATAACTCAATCATGTAATTCCACCATTTTATCATGGGATAAATCTCACATAAGTAAAATAAAAGGTGAAAAGGGATGCATTTTCGCCAAAAAACTAAGGTAAGTTTACATTGGGTTTCTCTCACTATAATGGAGTGGAAAATAGGGTTATAATAGATGCTCCCTAATGCATTAGGTTAGAAGAGAAACTGATGGCCTAAATGCATTACAATAATACTCAAAGTTCAAAATGGGAGGAAGAAGCCACGAGTACAAAGTTGGATCAGAGGAACTCAGGTGTTGAAGTCTCAATGTTGTTGATAACATCCCCAAGGCTGGAATACCCATGCTCAGTCATAAGAAATATTGAACATATCTGCCAAAACGTACATTGTGGATCGATGACATGAAATGCTAGAACATGGCCACAAAGACATACACAGTGGATCCATGTGTCTCAACAGATAAACCATAGCCACTAGCAAATACAATGTTGATCTATGTCAAAATATACATCAGTAGGATTGTGGACACACGAGAGATAGAGAAGTGTCTCAAAATAGTCCTCAAAGTACATACAATATACATAACTCCAACGCAACCTAGGAAGGATGCCATATAAGAGTGAGATGTCCCTGACCCAGGGTCTTCGACATAACCCCAATGGTACTAATCTACGTCATGCGAATATATGATTCGATGTCGAACATGGTAGAAACTATTGTTGGAAACAAATGAATATTGAGGGGGGTTGAATCAGTATTAAGGCTAATTTTTAATTTTTATGTTATTTACTTTTATTATTCAAGCTTGGCACCAATCCATATAATCAGCAGCAATATGTAATATGGCAGCAACATGAAATCAACATACAAGCATACATGCCATGAGTATCATACACATGAGACACAAGGTTTTTCACGTGGAAACCCTTTCAGGAAAAACCCACCAAGCTTGTTGTTGTAATTGATGTAAAATAAGAGCACCTACTATATTACATCCATCTGTTTTGTGAACACCCACTCATAGGAAGCACCAACTCCCTTCGATTGTTTGCTAGCACCGACTAACAGGAAGCACCAACTCCCTCTTTTTGGAGATACCCGTCCAGCTTACCAGAAGCACCATGTGAAGCACCAACATCGTATATCTGTTGCGGGCACCAACTTGCAGGAGGCACCAACTAGAAAATGGAAGCACCAACTTCCTGTATGTAGGCATCAACTCCCACTCAAATAAGAATTGAATGTTCTCTGTAATTTGGCAGCCACTCTTCCTGATAACAACTTTGTTCTTTGTTCACTCTACTCACTCTGCACACTTTGTCACAACCCACTAATCTGCTCAAAATTAGTCACTCATCACAGTCCATGCATCTCTATTCTCTACTCTTCATTAGCAATCCCTCAGTTCTTAGTCATTTTCTCTCCACAACACACACACAACTCTCAGCCTCCTTCTCTCCATAGCGCACACTCAGCCTTTCTCGTAGCGTAGGCAACTTCTGACTTTACTCATAGCGCACAGGAAACTTCGGCCTTTCTCCCACAGTGCAACTCTTGGGGTCTCTTACATCTGCATAGGAAATCTCGACATTTCTCTGCAAAATAGGCTCTCTCTCAACCTTATATAGTTGTGCACTAACACATATCTTTTTCCACTTAGATCTCTGGCCACTGTGATACTTTCCCCCACTTTTCTCATCTAAGCTTCTTAGTTTTATTCCTCTGTTGCCCCACAGATTGATGTTGTCACTATGTATTGTATTCAAACTGCCCGAGTTACTTCATCATGGCTTCTCCGTTTTGCTAACGCATCTGACTTGGTCTCTGCTACTGCATTCACCCTGAGAACGGGCACTTGATTATTTCTCCATACTGAGAATGAATTCTCAATCCTCCTGCACAATCCAATCAGGCACAGTCCTCTTTGTGTGCAACTCTCCTGTCACTAAGGCTCTCCATGCTTATTCATGGTTTCAAAACACTTTGGCATGGCTTCTCTGTGGACCATTGTCCTTGTTGCCTTATATCATAGTTTTATGTTGATCCATCTATCAACTTAACTCACTGAGACGTGCATCAAAGCACAGGAATAACTTGTCTCACCTCAAGGTAGACCCAGCACTCTTTCCCTAATATTGTGGTCCTTTCCCTTGACCCAATGATCTTTGATAGTCGCCATTTAATTATGAGACCAAATCCTTTTTCTCTGCATTCAATGTCACGGTTGTCGACCCTTACGCCTTTAACTCTTTGTACTGCCTTATCGGAGCTTTTACACCATAGTGCAATTTCAGAGCTTTTCCTTATCAGAAATTTATTATTAAAATAATGTACAAAAACAACAAGTTTCAATGTACTTAGCCTTTTTGTTTAGCCCCTTTCTATTTTCCTCCATGGGATTAGGTGCGGTGACCGGAGAGTTAGACTTAAGGCACTAGGGCATTTTGTTCCTGCTTGGGGTCATTTTTCCTTTCTTAAGAACATAGCACCCTTGGTTCTGAAAGTTCTTTAGCATCCTGCCGAGGGCCTTTCTCCTCATGTTATTGCTCTACACCCTTTTTTTTATGGGCTCCACGACCAAGGCAACACATCGGATCCCCTTCCATCAAAACTTCTACAATAACCAATTGTTATAAAGTTCTAAGATCCTTAATCCTCCGACCGCCAACTTCTAATATGATGTTATCACTGCCACATGGCGACTCCTTAGAGGTGACACGTGTCACCCATTTATGGCCCATTAGTACCCCTCAAAACGCCAAAACTACCTGCCACATGTCCTGTCGTACTACCACATCAGCTACCACTTGTCCCTTATTAGAGCTAATCAGATCCTTCCATGTGTCCTTATCGAAGCCAACTAGACACTACCATGTGTCCTTATTGGGGCCAATCACATGCCACCATGTTTCCTCCTATAGGAGAGAGAAAAGGACACATCGACCTTTGGTTTTGCGATGAAATCCTTTGTTAATTCTTTTTTTGCATTCTCGGTGGCTTTTAACGCAATCGGCGCTTCACCCATATCGCAACTTTTAAAGGGTTCACACTTAGAAAGTTTTGATATTGTGATCGTCGATATGTGATACACCAATGTGCCAATATCCGATTGTTTATACACCAATGTGTCGATCTCTGATTTTCCGATCTGTCGATATGCAATACAACATGCTCCGATGTGTTGGTATGCCCGACCTCTGATATGCGATCGTCGATATGGTTGGTGCTCTAATGTTGCAATCATTGATATATCTAGACCTTTTATCTTTAGATTCCCAATATACTAGATTGTTGATCTCAGATATGCAGTATTCCTTCCTGCTTAAGGCTTCAAATCCCTGAACTTCAACAGGGCATAACTTTTGAACCAAGAATCCATTTTTGGACTTCTGCATATTGTTGGAAAGCTCTTCCAAAGCACTTTTCAATGGAGAGGGTCTAATGTAGTCTTTGATACCATATGATACCTATAATATGGATCCAATATCTCTGACATTATTCTTCTCCTTAACTCTCCAAACAGCTAGAATCACAACCACCATCATGATCATTTGTATGAAGCCTGCAACTATGATGCACTTCCATCTCGTCCACCACTATAATCATCATTTTTTGGCTTCTTTAATAAGCCTACTACTGTGATGATTCCCTACAAGAATCCTGCAACTACCTTGAGATTCCATCCTGACCAGCACAGTAGTTCATCATTTTATAACTTTTCCACTGAGCCCGCTACTATGATGATTCTCTACAAGAAGCATGCAACTACCTTGAGATTCCATCCTGACCAGCATAGTAGTTCATCATTTTATGACTTTTCTACTAAGCTTGTTTCTATGATGATTCTCTACTTAAAGCTTGCAACTATCATAGGAATCCTTCTAATCCATGAACAACTATGGGATTCCTCCTGGGCCATCACTGCCAACATATGCTACGACAAGAATCCAAGCTAGTCTAGTTGAAATCAATTCCAACACTCCTGCCAATAGTTAAGCAATGCCAACTACCCAACACATCTCTTCAGCATGACTGTTCACATCAATTCCAACACACTTGTAGATGCCTTCACTAAGCCACTGGCCATCCATATAATGCCAATTGTCCAACAACCGTCTGATTACTAGCCAATGAGGTAAACATGTAACAAACACGAGGGAATCCACCAATGAGGAAAATGGACCCCAAGGTACCTAGTATAGTCCACCAAGTGTGAATATATGAGATGATGTTGAACACTAGTGAACTCAATCAATCAGGAGCCAATGATGTAAGCCCAATGTTGATCATGAGCAAGCCTTCCTACTGAGGTATACAAGCTCCAAGGTATTATCGGTTCCTAGATCAAGATCTTGGATAATGAGATGAAGTTGACATGAGAAGATTTGTATAAGGAGGGCCTTGATGTATCCCCATCAATCAACATGGAATAGACCAAGAAGATGTGATGAATGGATGAAATCATGAAGTCATGAAGTAAAACTGACACATGGATGGCTGACTCAAAAAGGTCAACAATATACTGCAAATGGTCGACACAGGTTGATACTTCCCTTGAACACATAGCGGCATGACACAAGAGTGACTTGCTAGCATGACTAATGAGCACCATGTGATATCATGCAATGACGCAAGAGGCATCGAAGCACACTCCATATGACTAGAAGAATAACTAGCTGGAGGAGTAAAGAGACTCATATGGATGGTACGGCTCCTAGGAAATCTAAAACCCAACTGTGAGATAATGAAATATACAAGTGCCATGTTCAAGGGTGATGCAAGTGACGTTTCCATTTTTATGAATAATGGAAAAAGAAGTTCTCTCCCTTCTCTATTTTATAAGTTCATTTTTCGTAAAGTTATCCCCCAAGCCCGAAAAAGAGATAAAAGTATACAAGGGGGAACCTCCTAGCCAGAGTAGACTAGGGTGTTTATTTTTTGTAACTAGTTTATCCCAGTCTAGAAAAGGGTTAAACTTATACTAGCTAGATGACACTTCACGTACTTTAACAAGCATGAAGTAGACAAGTTCACTCGACAATATTTTCTAAATTAAGGAGTCTCAAAAGAGCTTAAGGAAAAATCCTCTTGGAGGAATGAGTGGTATATAGGGTACCAATTTGTTCTGGTAGTGTTGGAACTGTTCATGGCATAATGAAGACAAGAGGATGGCTAATAGGATCACTCATCACAGCAATTCCTCCAAGAAAGGGAAAAAAACACCAAGTGAAAGCGGATGGTAGGCCAAGCAGATGATGATGATGGAAGAGAGAAACCAAGGCTCATCGTGTAAAAACAGGCTAATAAAAAGTGGCAATCATAAGGAATAAAAATGGTGGAATCCTCTAGGGGTATATCCAGAAAAGAGATGAAGAGGAGGACATGAGACTCAGATTATAGGTCATGGTGGGTCAAAAGGAAGAATTCTAAAAAGGGATAAAAAATGACTACATGGACACCAACTTGGCAAAAAAGTGCTAAATACGATATCCATGAGTGGGTAAGCTCTACCGCCAAGCTACAACATGCATAAATGAATTGGTGAAAGTCACAACTTGACGAGGTCAGACCTAAGGCATAAAAAATTTGTTGATGGTCAAAATGCATTGATGATGGCTATATATGACATACGCCTATATGTTAGGTTCAAGAGAAACCCACATAAGGTCCAACGGATGTCGCAATAGAAACACCGCCCAATCCTGTAAAAACCATCCAAAAATACTAGACCCGTGGTTAAGTCACATAATGAAAGAAATAAGCATGGATAAGGTAAAAACAAGACCATATGTTTTAATTCTTTTTATTTTTGGCATAAATAAGGCATGAAAAATAATCGCATCACACAACAAACCAAAAATAGATCAAGGATCACACTCCTATGTACAATATGTACAAGCACAATACAGTCTAGTAGGTCATGCTAATGTGTGCCCAGAGTCAGGCACAAGCTAAGGGTTTCGATACATGAACTCATGAACGACGAGGGGACCATATGGCTCACCAATTTGGGTCCATGCCAAAGGAAGTCAAACTGCCCAATCTAGAGAAGTTGACCATGTCAGGGACATTCTAAAATAGTCGTTCTCTTGAAATTAACCTGAGGACATAAGGGAGGATCAAGACATAAAGATGGTACAAGACTCTCGTCAATAGGTGGTAAGGAGTTAGATAATTCACTGGCAAGTTTGGTAGTAGAATCCCAATATTTGACTCGGTCCATGGGTGGAAATTGCAAGGAATACCTGGAAGGTACCCCCTGATTCGGTTCAAAATTTGAGTGTCCAAGCTCTATTTGTTCGACATCGAGGAGACTAGAGGCAAGAAGAGGCATAGCCTCCCTATGATGATCAATAAGTAGATCCATTAACTCCAAGTTGACTACCTGAGGGGGTTTAACATCGAGGGAGTCATGTTGAACAGGTGGAGGGATGACCCGTGTGGGAAAAGGAACCTGGTCATATTCCATATTGTGATGGAGTTTTTTACTAGTGTAAGGAGGTACTAATGGGACTGTCGGAGTGGAAATCTCTTCCACAATAGGTAGATAAGGGTGCTCACTATCTTAATCAACTTCCATAGCATCAGGTGACACCACCCAATTATTAGGAGGTCTATGGGTTCCAAAGGTGTCGTAAGCGATCATATGCATAGGAGCTTTAAATGAACATGAAGGAGAGTTAGGCAGGAGGAGTTGAGGAAAAGCTCCCATAAGAGTTGAAATTTTAAAGAGTCTAGCTCCAACACTCTAAAATTGACTGGGATGATATCCCACGAGTGGTATAGAATTCCCAGTTTTAGAAATCTGGGTTGACGGCACGCAAAATACTGACAATTTTTCCTTCATGAGGAAAGTAAAGTAAACGGAAAAAAAATGAGACAACTGCGGTCATCGCATAAAACCATATATGGTCAAGGAGTATGGTGTAATCTAATGAGGCATTGACAACTCTGACATCAACATATACAGTTTTACCTCCTATCTCAATTGAAAACTTTAGAAGAACCCCCTTAGGTACAAAGTTATGTTTGTCAAAATATGGGAGAGTCATGTTGGACGTGGAAAGCGCTAGAGAGTCAAGAGCCTTCCAACAGGATACAAACATAACACATGTGAAAGAGCCCTCATCCACCAAAGTGCAATGAATATTCTTGTGGAAAATATGCAAAACGATTTGAAAAGAAATATGATGGGAAAGGCGGGTAGCGACTTTGTCAACACTAAAGGCGATGATACTAGAGTCAGAGAGATCGACTCCACCAATGGAAGACAACAAGGCCAGAGAGATCGACTTCTTATTGGGTTTCTTTATATCTTCTTTCTTTTAGTTTGTCAAGAAATTACCAAAGAAATAACACATAAAAAAATGGACACCAAATATAGGCTCACAGCAAGGGAAAACCCCTCTCTAGGGGAAAACCCAGTGAGTAATTCTTCCTTCAATAGTTTTCCAGAGATATTCCATGACTCTAAACCTTGACACAAACTTTCCTCCACACCAAGTCAGCCTTCCTCTTCTCTTGCATATGATCCTTGACCTAGAAACAACAACAATAGTAGTAGCACTTTCTTCAACCCAACAACATCGAACTTAATTTTGTAGACTTCGATCTTCACTGAAACACTTCGATCTTCACATAGGAACTTCGATCTTGGCCCAATACAACTTCCTCAGGCAGCAACACCTAGCAACATCAACTTCGACCTATACTTTGATTTAGCTGCAGCAACATGCGGCAACTGGCTATGGAATCAACACGATAATTTTGATCTTCCAAAATAGCGCATGAGAGAGAGAGAGAGATAAATGCACCAAAATTTCGATCTTCCTTCCTTCCTTCTCCTAGACCAAACTTGCACTTCATTTTCTTCCTTCATCTATTTCACAGTTTTTCCAGTTTCAAGAGATATCGAACTAGCTTGTTGAGTGAGTGCTTCAAATGGAATTCAAATTGCTTCATTTAGAGTCCTTTGGTGAGGTTGAATAGCCCTCTTTGAGGTCGAATAGCCCGCTTTGAGGCCGACTTGATCATCTTAGGGTCGACTTGGTGTGGAGGCAACATAATTCATATTTGACTCAGTACTTAACCTTTTTACACGATTCAAAAGCCCAAGAAGGGTCTCTTTAAAAGTACAATGACTCTATTAACTCATAATAAATCCTAGAATTCCTCAATGGGGACTTTTACCTAAAACATGATGACCCAAGCATGAAACCCATGCTTTAATAAGCCAAAATGTAGACATGGTGCTTAGATTTCATCGCATGTTCAACTAAAATTGAGGAATGAGAATGATTGTGCTTATTGTTTGTTGCATGTTCTTGGATTCTTTGGTTAATAGAGCAACTAGTTTCACCAATGTAAGGAATCCCACAAGAACAAGGAATTGAGTAGACCCCTTTAATATCTTTAAGGTTGATCGGGTCTTTAACGGATCTAAGAGAATTTCTAATGGTATTAAGGGGCTTGAAGATAGAAGAAAATCTATTCTTCTTAAGAATATGAGTAATCTTATATATGGTCCCCTCGATAAAGGGAAGTTGCACATTGCAAATTTGATCATCACTAGCAAGTTTAACTCTTGATTCTTTACTAGCTCTTTGAAACGCTTTGAGGCCTTATTTCCAACTAGAGCCATTATTTTCAGGAACTTTCAAAAGATGATATTTTTCTTCTTCCAATTGATTCTCAGGAGAAATCCTAAGAGCACGGGTGGCAAGAGTGTTAAAAAGTCCGACTTTGTGTGCTGCAAATGATGAGAGCTGGCATGAAGATATTATTCCATGTGAGTTTTTTTGCAAAAACTTGGTGAGAAGTGGAACCATCATTCATTTTAGAGATGAGAATATCAAGAAAAGGAAGGCACCTGTTTACCTCAACTTAGAATTATGTTATGCATTTCATTAAATGTTTAGATGAGGTATTATTTTAAATTTATATTTTTGTTTTGTCATATAAATTAAAATATGTCATGATTTTTAAACTAATGTTTATAAATTAAATTAAATAAGATTATAATTATGTGTTATCATTTATATTTTGTATATTTTATTGCTAAACTAAAATTTTAATAATAAAATAATACCAAAATGTATATGAAGTTATTATATTTTTTTGGATATAAATATTGTCAATAAATTTAATTATATGATAAAACTAGTGCAATCATATAAATAAATGTGTGGTAAATGTGATAGCCATCAATCCATAATAGGCATCAAAACACTTAACATTTATTTCATCATACATGTGGAGTTGCTAAAATTAAAAATAATGATAAAAAATAATTATATTATTATTATTATAAAAAGAATTAAGAAATGCATTAAACATAAACATTTAAAAAACATGGAACAAGATTAGTAATCATGGAGATTTACTTCCATTTTGGATATTCTTAATCAGTAAATAAGCTTTGTTACAATGCCATGGTTTATCAATACGTCATGCCCAAAAAACCATAACTCATTCTATATGACACTTGTTCATATGACATTGTTTTTAATTAATCAATTTAATTAAAAAGGTAAAAAGAGCATAATTACTTTGGAGATAAATCTCAACCATTGATTGTGTATACTATCATGAATATTCTAGAATATTTCATGGAGGTTAAATCCCTACCACCCGCCTAAAAATTAGTGATAATTAAACCAACCTATATCCATCTTAACTCTAGATCTATACGCCTTGGGAGGGACCAAATTTCTTTTTACTCTAAAAGAGGTTTGCAACTTAAGAGATTTGATCTATTTCTACGCTTGGCAGATCTAAGATGAATTTATTTAGGAAGTTATACACATACACATAATTGGAAAAACCATGGGTTGTCAAAGCCTTTTTGTGCAGGCAATCCTTTCTGTAAACATAAACGATCCCTCTAGTCCTATGGGAGGATCTAGCAACTACATAAGAAAATTACATGCAATCTTTCCTAATTCATACTAGAAAATAAAAAGGAGGATAGATCTCCTACCTCTCTCTGATGCTAATACCCTTGTTTTCGACCTTGACTTTTTGGCTTCCAAGTTCATGATCTCCTATTCATTGGTGTAGGTGAGTGCATGCAAGAAAGATCAAGTGGAGACAACAAAACTATACAAAGCATAACATTTTCTAATACAAATTATGTAATAGATCAAGGAGCATCACAATAAATGGACAATAATTGACACATTTATGAAAAGAAAA
>APFE030828516.1:38268-81686 GCA_000404065.3 Pinus taeda
TTAGATAACATTGTTGTTGTCCTCCCTTGAGTATGTATAAATTATTTGGAGTTCTTATGCCTTTGATCATTGTTTCTCCTGTATCAATCTCACGAACAATATATCAATTTGATCGAAATATTACCTCATTTCCTTGATCACACATTTGGCTAACACTCAATAGATTATGCTTTAAACCATCAACATACATAACATTTCTAGCTTTGACTTTTTCCTTCAAAAGAACAGAACCTTTACCTTTTATGAGTACAGGTGTGTCATTTCTGACTGAGACCTTCCTTTCCTTTTCTAAGGCACTATATGACTGAATTTTTTCTTTATCACCTGTCATATGTTTCGAACATCCGCTGTCGATGTACCACTGATTTTCCTGTCCTTCCACATATAAGGATATACCACATCTTTATGGTTGTGGTTCTTTCTTTCTCCATGTTTTGGGACCCAGTGAAGGTTGCTCCTTCTGAGATGTTTGCCAAAACTTACTCCTGCATTCATAATCTTCATGACCGAAGTTGTTACAAGTAGAGCATTCTATTTCATTTTCAAGAGCAGAAAAGTTATTGTAGGTCCTCTTCATGATGACAGTCACACTCCTTTGATTTCGTACTTCTCAAGTCATGATGGTCTCCTAGGAAACACATTGAGCAACTTTGTGTCCAAAGTTATGACATGAAAAACATTGGCCATTAAAGAACTTCCTGCGATTATCAAATCTACCATCCAAGTGATTGTAGTTTCCATTGACATTCATTCTTGAGGCAAATTGAGATTGATTTACCTGCGGTTGGTTGTAGCTTCTGTTCATCCTTGAAGTAGATTGACCCTGATTTACCAGGTGATCTGCTTTATGCCTTTGCTGGCGATTGTCAACCTGTTCACTTCTCCTTGCAGCATCAAGATAACTTTTGGACGTGGATGGCTTTTCTGCTTGAGATGCTTCTTCAGTATATCCAAGACCTGTCTTGATTAGAGGAGAACGCTGCGCTTTGATAATCTCATCTAAAGTTTCAGATCATTTAGCAAATCTAAGATTAAGAGCTTTTGTTTTCTCAATATCTTTTCTAAGTCCCACAATTTTACATTCTAACTTTTCATTATGTTTTTCCCTTTCAGCAAGTTGGAATGTCAGAGTATCTATGATCATACTCTTTTCTTCTAAACA
This sequence comes from Pinus taeda, assembly GCA_000404065.3. Lineage (NCBI taxonomy): Eukaryota > Viridiplantae > Streptophyta > Pinopsida > Pinales > Pinaceae > Pinus > Pinus taeda. The sequence goes on from APFE030828516.1 coordinate 39,431, forward strand.
AATTTTAAGTTTAGAAATTTCTTCATTGAGATCATCTTCATCTATAGCATCCAAGAAATCATCATCTTCAAAAGACATCAAAAGTCTATAATCATTACCATGTTCATCTTCATCACTATTTGAAAGTATATCACTGTCTTCATGAGTATAATAACTCTTCTTACTTACGTTCTGTTTTCTGTTCCATTTAACCGGTTCCTTACCTTTATCAAGCTTATCTTTATGAGGACATTTGGTTGCATAGTGACCGACTCTCCCACAAGCAAAGCATTTGAAAGGTAGCTTACCTCTGAATCTTCCAGAGCCCCGTTGAAGGTTCTTGACAAAGTTTGATTCTTCCACTCCTTCTGACGTATGTCCTAACTCATTGTATTCTCCTTTTGAAGTTTTGAATGCGGCTTCGCTAATGTCTGATGGACCCCCTTTTCTCATTTCGAAAGCAGTTAGGATTCCGTGCAGCTGTGACATGGTAATACTCTGAAGATTCTAATTTTCTTCTATGGAAAAAACTTTTGATTCAAACTTAGAAGACAAAGATCTTAAAACCTTTTCAACTAAAGTAACTTCTTTTATTTCTTCACCCAAGTTTTTCATGTGATTAACAATCTCATCTATACGTAAGAAATAATTAGCCACACTTTAATCATTGTGCATTATGAGGGTTTCATATTGAATTCTAAGAGATTGTAGTTTTGCACATTTTACCTGATCGTCTTCTTCATAGCTTAGTATGATCTTGTCCCATATTTCTTTGGCGGTTTTGAGCTGCATAAACTTGACGAATTCGGGCAAGATACCATGGTCCAAAACCATAGGTCCAAATACCATGGAATAAAAACAAGGTTTCCCACATGTACATGCTTTTCCTTGCATGAAAGTGCGTGCATACGCACACGCGCTTTTGATCGGCGATCCCACGTGTATACGCGACTTTGTTAAGAGGAACCTGCGTATATCTCTTTTCCTTCATTCTGAGAGCCTAAACTGTGATCTGTCATCTGAGTGAGTTGCCATCAAGGACAACACCTGTGTCATAGTACCAAACCTGTGACATAATGCCAACACCCTAAAGCATGAATTCAGAACAGGAAATGATGGTTAAAGTGCTTTACTAGTGAAGGCAAGGACTTAGAGAACCACTGTTAGGAGACCTGTAAATCAAACATAATACAATATATCTGACATCTCTTATGTAATTATGCCTAAAGTATAGGCATCTAAAAATACATGGATTCATGCCATGGACGTAGCCATCCAACTAGAAAGGATCAAGTTTACAGTCATGAATACTTAATAACTCCACGCAGCCTGGATTTATCAAATGAAACTTGAGGTCTTCAACATTGTTCTGATCGAACCAAAGTATGAATATCACCATGGGAATCAATGTGTCGGAGTTGAACATCGCAGAAACCACCAGATTACCGATCAATGATGTAAATTGTTACCAAGCACGAGAGAAACCACCAATGATGACGATGTCTCTTAAGGTACAACATCATAATCCACAAGTGTGAACAATGAATCTGAAGTCGAACACTCGCAGAATCATTTGATAGAAGGCTAATGATGTGAACATATCGTCGAAGGTGAAGAACCTTCCATTGAGGCATGCAATCTCCAAGGTACTGAAAGGGAGTTCCTAGATCATCTTCCCGAATAATGAGTTGGAGTCGACAGGAGGTGATCTGTCGAAGGAGGGTCATAATGTTTCCCACATCATGGAGACAAAACATTGGATTTTGCAAAGTTGGCAAGAGTGATTCATGATTGTTGCAAAAAAAGTCAAACAAGCTATAAGTGGTTTGAATTTGCAGTTGGGACTTCTCTTGAACATATCGGTGACACGACTCTAGAATTTGGCAACTTTTGACTCAAAATAGGACTAGAGGTCATGGTGAAGGCAAATGGATTTCCCAAACCCGATAATCCAATTGACAAAGTGAGGATGCCCAAAAACCAACACGAGATAAAGATAAGTGTCATGTTTGAGAGCAACATACTGTCTTTCATACAAAATACAGGATATATGTTTCTTTCCATTTCCCCCCACTATTTCTAGAAAGTACCTCTTTATTTTTAATCTCAAGCATGAAGAGGATGCCATATGATTGTCTTATAAGTTCATCCTTCGGATGACTCCATTCTAGTATTTATAACGAGCCATAGGAAGGAGTAATCAGTCTCATCATGGCGACAAGCCCTTCGTCATTTTAGTTTTATGAGTATGATGGAGGGGTAACTCAACATCTTTTTCATGTTTAGAGAGTTTGAAAAAAGAGACGAAAAGAGAACTCCAGATGTCAATTTTCGTAGATAGCCTCTTGAGTTTGAAAAGGTAGAAAACAATACTCAAGAGAGCCTCTTAGCCATGTTCAAATAAGGTATTCCTTTTTCGTAGCTAGTCTATCTCAGTTCAGAAAATGGTTAAACTTATACTAAGTAGACTTATTTTCATTTACTTTTACGAGTTCTAAAATACAAGTGCTTGACAATCTTTTCATATGTTATATCTGAGACTTTTGTGATCCATATTGTAGATAAATGTCTTTCAGATTAATCACATCATTAGGATTTTGTCGACATTTCAAACCAACTAATGTGGTTCATCCTCACGACAAGGTGAAAAAAATCATACAATCTTCATGTATAGATAGCGAGGATGCATCATGGTCCATGCATCCTTGGACCATGATGCATCCTCTCTATCTATACATGAATATTGTATGATTTTTTTCACCTTGTTCTAAGGATGAACCACATCAGTTGGTTCGAAACATTGACCAAATCTTAATGATGTGATTAATTCGAAAGACATTTATCTACAATATTTTCATATTTCAAGAGTCTGAAAAGAGATAAAAGAGGACTCCTCCTAGAGGAACGAGTGGTATAAAAAGATAGCAACTGATTCCGATCATGATGGAACTACTCAAAACATGCAAAGGTCAAGAGGCTGGCTAATAAAACCACTCATAGCAAATGTTCCCCAAGCAAGGGTAAAACAACCAAGTGAAATTGTATGATCAGCCAAAGAGATGGTGATGATGGAATGAAAAAACCAAGTCTCATCTCGCAAAAACAAACTGATAAAAATGGAAATCACAACAGGTAAAGTAGGAATGGTTTCATTTTTACACAAGCTTGAAACATGGGAAACTATGCTTGAAGATGGTTTCATTTTTTATTTTTTACTTTTTTACAAGATCGGTTAATTTTGGTTTTCCCAAAAGAAAAAAGGAGCTAGCTCCTATTAAATTCGAGAGTGTTTAGAGTCAAGACATAGAAGGAGAGTGGGAGCGCAGTCCCTAAGACCTGAATGCTTGAATCCCATAATTATAATAGAGCCTCAGACCATTCTAGTATATTGTCTTACGAATTGACATAGTAACAAGATAAACTTACATGACATGTTATTTAGAGACTATTTTAGAACTAAATGTTGCTTAGTATTGGTTTACAGAGTTTTCTTGCTAGGACCTCTGCTTTTTGCCCTGACATATTGAGTTTTCTCCCTCCTAGCTCAGAGTGGAGTTTTTGATGAATATAACAGCCTCCTCCAGATGTACACATTTGTTTTTGAGGGCTATGATTTCTGCTTTCTAGTTCTCGAACTGCATCTTTTGATAGTTGATCTCCATCTTCATCTCAGATCTAAGGTCTTGAATTGTTTCTTTAAATTTGTTGACCATGAATTTGTTTGATTTGCAAGTAGTACAACTGTCATTTTGAGTGGCTTTTTCCACCAGGTTGAACTCCATTTCTATAGTTTGATTCTATGTGGTATTGTATTGCTTCCTGAGATGCCTATTTGTGTTGAACCTTAGTCGATTTTGACTTTCCTTGAACTGTTGACTCCTCTTATGCTTTTTGTTGGCTGAATGATTTTTCCCCCTTCTCATTGTTGTAAAAGGAGCTACATTAATTCACCAATGTGAGGCTTAACTGTATTGTGGGCTTGTTGGAGAGTTGCAATGAGTGCTGCAAAGACAAAACTCTCTCCCTTAAAAAAATTAACACAGAGAGGATTGGTCAAGACACTACCTGCATTGTGAGCGCATAAGAAGGGAGACTCTTCGCACTTGTTGATTGATAGAGGTTTGATGAGGGAGATGCTCAAGCTTTTGAGATGGTTTGTGCAACCGAGGAATCGATGAGGAGAGTGCAAAAAAGAGGCTTCAGAATTCTCGTTAATAGGGTTGCATATGAATATGAGAATGGAGGACTCATATTTTAAAGGAGGAAGGTGGTTGAGATAATTATCATAGAAAATGTGATTCGTGCAAATCTGCTAGGGAATGAGTGGCTCATCCTCCTTGGACTTTGGGTTGAGATCGAACTTTGATTTTCTCAGGATTTTTTGGTATAAATCACGTGATCTCCATGTAGTTTGGGCTGTTGATATCTCTGTGCATTGATTTGCTATGGACCTTCGGATCTTCATTTTGTTGATCTTCTAATTTTTTTGGAGGAATGTGTGGTTTGTCATTATCATTGATTGGACTGAACTATGGGATTGAGTTATGCTATATCTCATCATTTTCTCTTATTTATCCTTCCATTATGGTAATGGCCATATTAGCATAATGATCAGTTGTGTTGTTATGCTCTCTTAATATATGTTTGAAAGTGACTTTGTGTGCACTTACCATATTATTCCTTATTTGTTTGAAAAGCTTGTTCATGGCTACATTTGTAGGATTTTTGTTGCTGGCCATTGCTTCTATAATGATTGAAGAGTCCCCCCAATATTATTGGGTCTTTGATAGCTTTTTTTTAAGTATCATTGAAGCCAATAGCAAACTGTAAGCCTCTGCTCTGTTATTTGTAGTTTCCCCCAGTCCCCATCCATAGGAGATAAGCGTTTCCCCCCAAGGATCGTTTATGATGCCTCAAGCACCTACTTTCCCTGAATTATTTTAAGAGGCCCCATCAAAGAATAGGAAAAATCTATTATGGTTTCCTTTCCAATTTGTAAACTCTTACTCATTTAATCTAAGTTTCCAATTTTGTGTTGTACATGTGTCCCTTAGATTTTTGTTTCCATTGTTTCTTACTGTTGTCTTGCTAATCCAATCTCATTCTTCTTGTTGTAGGAGATTATTATCGATTGCTATTTTTCCCTTCATATTTAAAAGTCAGAGGTGAGACCCCGTGTTTTTGACAATATCTTCCCTATTTTTGGTGCTTGATCTTTGAAGATGCTCGTGTTCCTTGAGAGCCATATTTGCCAACAGAGAATAGCTGGGAGGCAGTCCCAAAACCTTTTAATGGTTGCCTTGTTCTTTGTCGAGTAGGGGTATGCTTTTTTCCATTCTTAGAAGAAATCCATGAAAGTTCTGGAGAAGTTTAGATCAACTTCCAAAGGACTTGTTAGTTTCTTACAACATTCTTTGATGACCACGCATTCCAGAAAGAGGTGTTGAATAGTTTCTTCTTCCATTAAACACATCGGACACCTTGACGATCTAGAAAATCCTTTTCTTTTGAGGTTTTCAGTAGTGAGAATTTATCCTTTTAGCAGGGTCCATATGAAAATTTTAATTTTTGGGAGGCTTTCAATTTTCCATATATACTTCCATGGTGACCAATCTTGTTGATGTTGTTGTTCCTGTAGAGTTGTATATCCGGTCTTAACTGTATAGCTTCCTCCACTTGGGTCCCATACAAATGTGTCATCCTCCTCCATGCTTGTAGGTGCTACTCCTTTAAGGTCTTGCAGAAGGTTGTCCCATTGACCTTTTAGATTTGGAGGAATACTTGGAATATACCATTCTTTCCAATTTCGATTTTCCCAACTGGAGATGGAGTGAAGAGTTGTGATTCCTCTATCCTTCATCCAATTTTGTATGTCTTCATGGCCTGAGAGAAGGTTTAAAATCTCCTTCCCCATTATTCTATCATCCCATATCCTGACGTTTTTGTCATTGCCTAGTATTTTTGAGATGTATTTGCTGATTGTTGGTATTATTTTTTTCACTAGCTTCCATACTTGTGTGCACGGTCTTATTGGGATATTTTCGAACAACAAAATTGTTCTTGGGTGGTTCATGTATTTTAAAGCTAGAGTTTTTTTCCACCATCTCTCCTTGTCAGTTGTCATTCTCCAAATGATTTTAATTCCTAAAGTAGCATTCATCAAGCCGAGAAGCCTTATTGATAAGCCTCCTTTATCATAAGGCAGAGTTACTTGCTCCCATTTTACCAAACTAAATTTTTTATTCCCCTGTTTTCCTCCCTGCCAGAGGAAGCCTCTTACAATTAGTTCCATTTGCTTGTGTGCACTAGCCGGAGCCAAAATTGGAGCATATTGATATATTTGGAGCGCCAGAGCATTGCTTTAATTAGAATTACCCTAACTACGATGTTCAGCCACATCATTCCCCATTTTTGGATTTTTTCTTTCATTTTTTCAATTTGTTTACTCCACAACTATGCTTTAAGATTTTCTTTTGAAATGGGTAGTCCAAGGTAGAAGAAATGATTCTAGCTTTCTTGTGTAAGGATCTCAAGAATCTGTGAGATTCTTTGCATGGTTCTGGAAGAGGTATTCCAGCCATAAATTCTAAACTTACTTTGTTTAAAAGACAACCGGATACCTGCAGAAAGTTATCCATAACTTTTTTAAACCTTCAGGAAATTATGCTTGAGGCACCTCCCACTAAGAGTGTATCATTAACAAACAAAGAGTGATTGATACTTTTTATTCCTTTTGAAATTTGCAGGCCAGTTATGGTTCTTTCTCTCCTTTTTTTATCAAGTTCTCTACTTAGAGTATCTACCCTTATAACGTATAGAAATGGAGATAAGGGAAATCCTTGTCTCAATCCTCTGGAGTTTTCAAAGAAGTCACTGGGTCTTCCATTTATAAGCAGTTCTATCCATGGATCCGTGATACAAGCCTTGATGACCTCTATAATTTCTTTTAAAAACCTGAATTTCTTTATGACAACCATGAGGTATGAGAGGTTGACTCTATCAAAAGCATTGGCCATGTCTAGTTTTATAATAATTCATTTTTATTTTCTCAGCATGCTTGAGTGAATAGCTTCCTAGACCACTATAACATTGTCGATAATCTGCCTATTAGGGACAAAACCTCCTTCGTTTATTATCTTCAGAAGAACATTCTTTATTCTATTGGCTATAATCTTTGTTATTGTCTTGTAGGACGAATTGCATAAGGATATTGGCTGAAATCCACTGAAAGTGGAGGGGTTAGCTTCCTTTGGTATTAATGCCAAATAGGAAGATTTTGTGTTGCCTCCCATATTTTTTTTTTTTGAAACATTCCTTACCATTCTTAATAAGTGATTTTTTATAGTTTGCAAATGTTGCCTATAAAAGGCTATTGTGAAGCCGACTGGGCTCGGTGCCTTATTCGGGTGGAGGCTCCATACTGCTGCCTTTACTTCTTCTTCTTAAATTTCTTTCATTATTTCTACATTTTGTCCTTCACTTATCTTTTCTGGAGTATGCTACAGAAAATTATCATGGTCTACTTCTTCTCCATTTGTTGTTAGGAGGTTTTTAAAGTGGTTATGTGCTTCTTTTTTTAGTTCCTCCGCTCCCTTAATGTCTTGTCCATATACTTGGATTTTGTCAATTTGATTTCTTTTTCTCATTTTCATGGAATTGTGGAATAATGTTGTGTTTTTATCCCCTGCTTTCAGCCATAGGCTTCTTGAGTTTAATCTCATCTCTTCTTCTTCTTTTCTATTTTCTTTGTATATCCCAAAAGAGTTCCTTTCCTTATAGGTAGTCCTAATTATCCTCCTCTTTATTTTCCTTTGCCTCTTGTAAGTTGTTCATTTTTTTAATTAGCTCTACCCTTCTTTTTTTATTTTGCTTTTCATTTTCTCTTGCCCATATCTTCACTTATTTTCTCAAAAATTTTAGCTTAGTTTCCCACACAAAGTAAGGCGAGCTTGTAAACCTTCTGTGACCATACTTCTGAGATTAGTTTTCTAAACTCTTCAGTGTTTTCCTATACCAGACAGTATTTAAAAGGTAACGGCCCATGGTTGTCCGTCATTCCAAAAGTGGTTGCCAACGGCTTGTGATCAGATGTTGTGGTGTGAATAATTTTTTATCTTACTGGATTAAAACTTGAGATGATGTTTTCTTGAACCAATATGCCATCCAATCTTTCTTTTATATTGCTTTTTCTCACCCTCTTGTTATTCCACGTGTACTTTCCATTACTTGGAGGGATATCAATTATCTTGTTTTGTTCCATAATTGTTTCAAGAGCCTCCCTAGATGGATCTACATGGTAGGACCCTCCAAATTTCTCCTCAATATTTAGGACCAGATTGAGATCCCCACCCAAAATTACTTTTCTATTTTGTGTTTCATTTAAAGTTTCTTGAACCATCTTCCAACATTGTTCTTTCTCCCTGTAGTGTTTTGGAGCATATATGTTAATAAAACAATATTGCTCCTTGGTGTTTGTTTCCCTTAAATCTCTTCGGATCCAATGTGTTTCCTTTTTTTGTTGAAGCATTTCCCATTTTCCTTTCTTCTATAGTGTACAAATTCCTCGTGAGGCCCCTATGGCCTATTTTGTTGTTCCTTCATAGTTTTTTAATTTTTTTTATCATTTTTTCTTATTCCTGGCAGCTTGTTTTGGTCTCTTGAAGCATAAATATATCTGGGGTTTCTTTTGCTAAAATATCTCTTATTGCATTCACTTTGAAGGGTGTTCCCATTCCACGACAATTCCAGGAGACCACGATCATTACTTGTTTGTTTAGTGAGATGAGACACCTTTCCCTTTGTGTTGATTGTGATTTTTCTCATTATTCCTAGAACTTTTCCCAAAGAAAGAGTCCATGGGTTGTTGCATTCCTAATGCCATCTCTTTAGCTGCCGCTTCATCTCTTAGCTCCTTGTTGGATTTTATTCCTGCTTTTTTTTGGTGTTCAAGAGTTTGGAGGGATTCCTTGGATTGATTTCTTGTTAATATTATGTCCATTGATGGTGGAGGAGGGGTGTGAACGGTAATAGGGATTGAAGGCGTAAGGGAGGATAGAGGGGGATGAAGGGCGGAGGGGGGATCAGAGGGCTCTTCCAAGGGGTCGAAGGGGTTGGGGTTGGCAAGGGAGAAAGGGTTATCAACATTGGGCGAGGATGGAGAAGGTTTTGAGGAGGCTTGAGGTTGGGTTGAAGGGGGAATAGTCTGTTTGTTAGATGATTTTTTTCCTTTTAACTTGTTCCCATTTGGTTTCAAGTTCTTTAGCATTTTCATTTTCTTGATTTTTTGGACATCTATTTGAAAAATGACCATATTCATGACATACCTTGCACTTGAAGGGGAATTGTTCATAGTCCAGTTGTTATATATGCGTCCATTAGTCTACTTTGATCTTTACTGCCTCTTAAAGGCCTTTCCCTAGATCAACCTCAACACAGATCCTTGCGCACGCATACATCCTCTCCTTTGGTTCACATCTGTCAATGTATTTCCCCACCACATTTCCAATAGATTTTACTGATTCATCTCCCCAATAGTGAAGAGGGAGATGCGGTAGTCTAACCCAGACTAGCACAGCCCTGGGAACATCCATTTCCGGATCAAAATCAGGTGTCCATCTGTTTAAATATAATCCTCGCATATCCATGAAGTATGGGTCATTCCTGAAGATTAAAACGTGGTCTTCTTTTGTTTCAAAATGGAAGGTATAGTAACCGCTTCCACAGAACCTGATGGAGATTCTCCCAGTGATTAATGAAGTCTAGTTTCTTTCTACCCATTTCTAGACAAATTTGGGGGATGGCCATAAACCTGTGAACTCGCCAACCAAACCATGTTCTATTAGGGACAGCGTTGCTCATCGAGGGAGAGTCGGAGGGAGGGATATCTATGGTATGTCATCAAGTTTCTTCATAAACTTGGTTATTGACGCCCTAGCTTTTGGAGGTCCAATAACAGAAATGAGAGATGCAAAAGCATTTGCAGATTCTTCTTGCTCTTGTTGATGGTCTGTTGGTGGATCTCCATCTTCTAAAGGATCCGTTTTCTCAATCGAAGCAGTAGGGGGCCGCTGGAAGGCGGCTAGGAAAAATGTTCACCTAGGCTGGGTCACGTGCGTTTAGCAGTTGTGGAGGAGAGAAGGCCGTTTTTACTCTTTGAAGTTCTTGTTGAAGATGGTTTCATTTTTTAACACAAGCTTTAAACCATTGGAAAAAAAAAAAAAAAAAAAAAAAAAAAAAAAAAAAAAAAAAAAAAAAAAAAAAAAAAAAAAAAAAAAAAAAAAAAAAAAAAAATTTGCTTGGATTTGGTTTCATTTTTACACAAGCTTGAAACGGAGACAAACTATGCTTGAGATTAGTTTCATTTTTACACAAGCTTAAAACAAAGAAAACCATGCTTGAGATTGGTTTCATTTTTACACAAGATTGAAACAAAGAAAAACTATGCTTGAGATAAGTTTGCATGCCCCCAGCATAATGACTCAATTTGAGGTACATGCCACATCCCAAGCTTCATTTCATTCACCTAAGTAGACTATTGGTTACTAAGAGGTGGATGGAATGAAGGTTCATTTACAACATCAAGTGAAAGGCTTGACTGGGAATTTATGATATCTAATCAAGGACTCGAATTGGAAGGTGATTTGTTTCATTTTCTAATGAGCTTGACACAGGAAAAGAACCATGCTCATATGAACCTATTTCATTTTTTTTAACAAAGTTGACATCATAAAAGAATTATCCTTGTAAGATTTGGTTTCATTTTTTAAAGAGCTTAACACAAGAAAATGAACTCTGCTCCAAAAACCTTGATTCATTTTTTAAGAAGCTTGACACAAAACAAAGAACTATGTTCTGTGAACCTTGATTCATTTCTTAAGGATATTGACACAAAACAAAGAACTCTTCTTCCTAAAAACTTGATTATGGACCATAAGAGGCCATGGAAATGGGATAACTACCCCCTTGCGTTATGGGAACAGGAGGATCGCCCCCCCCACGTACCATGGGAATGGGAGGATTACCCCCAAATTAATTGGAATCTAAAGAAACAAGAAGAACCTAAGCAATATGAAGTTCACTCTTTACGGGAAAGTTACGATCCACTAAAGGTGGAATCGAGTCAACCATTTTCTCAACCAATGGTTGGTCGGGAACGGACACATGGGATTCACATTCAGAGAGAGTGTGATTGACTAGAGATGAATTCTCATTAATCATTTGGTCAACTAGTGGAGGATCAGGGGAAAGCTTTTAATAACCAGACGGAAGACGAGGCTGAGAAGTTTTAAGGTTGTCCAACACTTTTGAGGCTTCATCCATATAAGGACAAAGGTGAATAAGATGATTCCCTTCACATAACCTACAGGGAAATTTGACTTACCCTTTTTATAATGAACCCCACTATCACTAATAGAGGATTTTTCACCAGCATGATCTTTAGAGGTTGATGACAAAGGATGATTTAAGTCTGTGGACCACACTTATGATACCTTGGGATTTTGGGTTTGATCCCTAGTGGAGTCACCATTTTGTTGTGCAGATAATCCTTTCTACGGATAGAAACGATCCCTCTAGTCTTATGGGAGGATCTAGCAACTACAAAACACAACTACATGCAATCCTTCATAATTCATGCTAGAAAATAAAAATGAGGATAGATCTCCTACCTCTCTCTCATGTTAATACCCTTGCTATCGAACTTAACTCTTTGGCTTCCAAGCTCACGATCTCCTCTTCGTTGGTGTAGGTGATTGCCTGCAAGAAAAATCAATTGGAGACAACAAAACTATACAAAGCATACCATTTTCTAATACAAATTATGTAATAGATCAAGGAGCATCACAATAAATGGACAATAATTGACACATTTATGGAAAGATTACACATATTGTATTATTACTAGATGAAAAAGGAGCATTACAACCAATAAAGCCTTGATGTTGGAAGCCTCCTTCAAGTGAGATTCCAAGTCCAAGCCTTAGCCTTAAAACACCTTTTCTCCTTTGCAAATGAGCATCATTTGGGCATAATTTAGCACTAGGATGGCAACGAAACAACCAACAACCAACCATTAGTGGATGGTACGAAATTCATTTATATGGAAGGATAGGGAGTTGAGGATCCATGAAAAGAGGGAGGATTTCCAAATCTCAAGGGAGAGATCCATGGAAGTAGGATCTATGGCCATGAATGGGAGGTCTTGTTCATATCTTCATTCACCAGAAACCACATCGTCATTCTCGATCTTTCTAGTAAGAGAAGCTTCTCCTCCATTTTTGGAAAAACTGCCTGACAAGGACCAGCATGGATTTTCCTGATAAAAGTAATGTTGCAGCGCTACACATCTGTAATGTCAGAGGTTACCTACACGGATTTGCCTGATAAACATAGCAATGGGCTTTCAAAATAAGGTTTTTGACAAGTTCTTCATAATTCTTTCAAGGCAATTTTTCTTCCTTTTCTTCAGGGGTATTCTAAACATGTTTCATGGTGAATACATTGTTTGTGACAACTTTCATCACTTTGTGACACTTCTGGCATTGGCAACACAAAGTGCAATACTTCAGGATACGAGACTGGGAGTGTGACAAAATATTGTATAACACCCCTCCTATAAGGATGATGACGGTGATGACTATAATGATGTCTCCTAGATGAAGAAATAGAATTATGACCATACATACCAGTCCTCCTGTCAGGTGTATCCAATGATCTGCCACCTCTAACTGTGTCCCCTCTATCTAACCTATATCCAGATTGAGATTTACTGCCATAGGCTCCATTAGTTTTCTCTTCCTGCTCTTGACTGATCCTCAGTTGTCCCTGTCTCTATAATTATGACAAGCTCTGAAGGATTGATGCATTAACCTCTTCCTCCTCCTGAGCCATTACAAGCCTTTTCTAAGCCTCAAACGACCTGTCATTGTCTACCTTGCAACTTTTGATCTCTACCCTCAAGATCATTAATGTATCTGTTATACCAGGAGAATACTCTTCCGCTTATGCCCAACCGATATGTAGGGAGAGTCATGGGAACTGTATTCTACCATTTTGCTCGTCATCTTTTATTTCTCTTCTTTCTGAAATTATATGATGTCAGATGAACCAAATAGATACCAAAACCAAATCCATACCTTAGTGATGTTCATGGGAGGCTTATCTCATTTGCAATATCAGTCCACATTAGCTTGTACATGTATAATCATAAACATATTCGTGTAATAATATAACATCACAACAACATCATGCATGATCATACCAACTATATACCCTGATCCCATGCATGATCATACCAATTATATACCCTGATCCCATGAATGATAACCATAACCTTGACAACATCAGACTTACCCAAAGAGAGTTAAAACACGCTCTGATACCACCCTGTGGTATCATATATGACCGAAAGAGAGTGCAACCCGCCTAATACCACCCTGTAATGTTGCCTCCTCTCACATCTACCCACTTTCACTCGTTTACCCGAGGTAAACATGAGATGAGGGGTTACTATGATATGACTCAACCTCCTAAATTACCTTAAGGAAATGGAGTCGACACAACAAGACCTTATTGACTTCCCTCAAGTTCCACGGGACCTCTAGGAGTAACCCAACCCCTCAAAGTTTCCAACCCGTGAGACAACTCCTTCTTTCCTGACCTAGATTCCCAATTTCTCCATTTCTAAGGCCTCCATGTGACTATGGGTTCCCAGTCGCTCCCATAGGCCTGCATCAGTGCAACTATGGCCTTTTTCTATCAGTGTTGTGCGAGCGACTACAAGAATTAAGGCTAATTTCTAGGGTTGGGGCTTAGCCTCTACCCAAAAAGCTATGAAACTTCTAGAACTCATAAAAGACATGAAGCCAATCCTTGTAAACCAAAACTTGGAACCATGGCTTGACCTAACCATCCCCAAGTGGGACTAACATTTTGCCAAACACTTGGTAAATATGCAACCTGCAGGTCATGAATGCAAGTCTGAACATAAGGGACTAAAAACTTATCTGAGGTTTAACCATAAGGGTCATTGTGTTCTCTCATTAGTTGTCTTAACACTAGTTAGGTCTTGCATTCATTATTTATTCAGTTATGAGTGAAGACATGAAAATATCCATGACTAAGATTTGTCATAAAACCATGCTTATAACCAACATATAACCAGATAAATAACCATAAGAGAATAACCATTAAAGCCACATAATAACCATTACATTTCCTTACTAAAAGCAAGAGAAACTTAGCTTTTATTAACAATAGGCAATTACCAACTGGTTTCAGGACTTCCATGTTCCACCCAACCATAGATTGGTTGAACCAAATATTTCTTTCAACCAATCACCCCCATGCCATATTCCAAGAATGGATGTGGGATCTCATGGGATAAACCAATCCATAAACAACCAAGGGAATCTAGAGTTTAAACCACCTCCACCCTCTCCATATCGTGATCACACCTAAACCGATGTCGAGATCACAAAATTGAACCAAGCTTGGGTGCCTTCGAATTTATTCACCATCCCTTGAGGAATTTTCCTATCTCCACCCTTGGGCTTTACCGTGTATCCCTCCATTACCGGTCAAGGTATTCCTAGGCCTTTGGTAAATTTTTCTCAAACCACCTCACCCTAGATTCCAAAACCATCTAGTGATCCAAATCTTGAACTGAGAACAATCCCATCACACCATGGCTATTCAGAAATGGCAAGGCTAGGCTAAAATACATTGTTGAATCCTAGAAAAATCCATGACAATGACAACAAAAGAACCATATACCAACATTCATACACCATGGATGTCAAAACCAACTAGGAACTCATGCATAAATCTATTACGCACAAATACTCCCACTAAAGCTACTTGATCCTTACCTTCCTTTCCTTTCCTTGTCCTTCTTTTTTTTTCCTTTCCTTTCCTTGCTTGCTTACCTTCTTTCTCCTCTTGGTTCTTTCTCCTATTTGAGACAAATTCTAACGCTAAAAATGACAAAGGTCTAACCAAATCTACCAACTGATGCTCTGAGGTATTTTAATTCATGAGGCCTCTAAATTTCTTCAATTTTCCATTATTTTCCTTCATTTTCCTCCTCACATTCAACCTGTGACATTTCACCTTCCTTTTCTCCTAATTTCCATTATTTTCATAAAGAAAATGCCAAAAATACTTTTTTACCTTTCCAAAGCCCAAGCCATTACCTTTGTTAATTTCCCCTTAACCACGAAAAACAACAAGTGATGCCCACTAGGATATTTTGCCCAACATTCAACTTGGAATAAGTGTCCCTTGTCGTTGGTCTTATTTTACCTTTATTAACTTTTATTACATGAAATTCTAACCCAAGGTTTTTATAATGATAGTTTTAATATTTTATGGATCCACTGCTATCCCCTCCTTGGAAACAACATGTCCCAAGTAATGAACTTTAGTATGAAAGAAATTACACTTGTTGTGCTTGGCATACAATGAATGCTCTCTCAACAATATCAATATTGTTGCTAGGTGTTTTGCATGTTCTTCCTCATCCTTAGAATATATCAATATGTCATCATTAAACACTATAAAAAACTTGTCTAGATAACGATGCAGCACATTGTTCATTAGACACATGAAAGTATCTATAAGACCAAAATGAACCACCACAAACTCATAATGCCCATACTTGGTACGGAATGCAATCTTGTAGATGTCCTCTACTTTAATACACACTAGATGATATCCTAATCTCAAATCAATCTTTAAGAACATTGTTGCCCCCTTCAACTAATCAAACAAGTCATCTATCTATGACAATGGGTACCTATTCTTGACGGTCACCTTGTTCAACTTCCTATAATGAATTCACAATCTAAAAGTATCATCCTTCTTCCTCATAAACAACACTGGTGTACCCCAAGGTGATACACATGGCCTTATGTATCCATTATTAAGTATTTCCTTAAGTTCCAACTTCAATTTCACCAACTTTGAAGTACTCATCCTGTATGATGCTTTTGATGCTAGTGCTACTCGTGGAATCAACTCAATAGATAAATTCCCTATGAGGTGGTAACTCTAGAATCTCTATCGGAAACACATCCTCAAACTATTACAAAACATGATACTTCTTTAGAACTTCTTTGTCCTTAGCATCCTTAACTTTGTCTCTAGAGATGTGCACTACAAATAATAAGCATCATTTTATTGTGACTATGCTTTGCTTGCGTAAATGTGACCATTATTACTTATGTAGGCTTCTTCTTTCCCTGGAAGATTCTTCTATGTCCATCATCATCCAACCACTTAATAGCCTTGTCATAGAAAATCGCTTTAGTCCTTTGAATGAATAACCAAACCATGCCCAAAAGCATATTGTATGAACCAAAAGGAAACACATTTAGATGTGTTGAAGTAGGCATAACATTCAACTCAAATGCATAAGATCTCACCCAATGATAAAATATTTTCTTGGTCCTTATAGCCAACTGCACCAACCAAGATTTTGCATGCACTTCTTTACTCAACCCACATTTATCAACCAAGTCAAGACTGATATAACTATAGTTAGATCCAGGATAAATCAAAATAGAAACAACTTGATCATGAAGCTTACCTTCCATCTTGATAAGAAATGCATGATGATTTTTTTTCCTATTATCCACTGCTGCATAAATTTGAGGAATACAATGACCAATGTCTCCAACTGTATGTGCCTCCTGAGGACTGTAAATCTAAGGTATGCCACCCTAATATTGTGGACAATATCACCTGCGATTCTCTCCACCACAAGTCCAACACCTCAAAGGTTGCCTACCATCACCCTTGTCCTGCTCCTTACGCTGAGACCCATGTCCTCTGTCAACTGCATTGAACTTTTTATGCCACACTACATTGTCCTTGTCACTTGTATCGCGAAGTCTTCCTCGCTTCTTAGCCCACTTTCCTTTATTATTATCATTCCCTTTCAAATCTTGCTTAGACTCAGATTTACGCTTTGATTGCCCATAACATTGCTTCATCTTTCTGATGCTTTCCCCCAACAATCTAGGCTCGTTAAACTAAATCCGTCTCTGAATGATATTAGTAACCCACTGATGAACCTTTGAATATTTGCTTTTTCTTCCTTAAGATAAAGCACATACCTCAATATCTCCAAGAATATCTTTGTGTACTTATCATTTGTCCTAAAACCCATCTTCAGCTCATATAAATCCCTACCCCTATCATCATAGTACCTTTCAGACAAGTATTTCTTCTTGAAGAGTCTCTCTAACTCTTCCCAAACCAACTCCTCTTCTCACATGCCAATTACATTCTTCACATCTTTCCACTAGATGTATGCTTTCCCTTTAAGCCTGAAGGTAGCTATTTTGGTTTTAGTGTTCTCTGAATACTCATGCAGTCTAAAGAACTTCTTCATACCAAGAAACCAAGCTTTTGCGTCTTGTGACCCCTTCATCTCTCCATCAAATGTAAGAAGCTTTGCTTTCTTGAACTACTCTGGAAAGTATTGCTTCTCACTCCTCCCATAAGGATGGTGGCAGTTATTGCAATGATGTCTCTAATAACTAGAACTAGAATAGAATCCATAGGCACTACCCCTCTTGTAGTGTGTATCCAATTATCTACCACTTCTAACTGTGTCATCTTTGTCCAACCTATGTCCTGATTGAGACCTGTTGCCATATGCCCCATTAGTCTTTTCCTCTTGTCCATGATTGATCCTCAACTTCCCTTATCTCTGCAATTCTAAAATACTCTAACGGATTACTTCATTAACTTCCACTTGCTTTTCCTATGCTCTAGCAAGCCTTACTTGTGCCTCAATCAACCTATTATTGCCTACCATGCAACTTCTGATTTTTTCCTTCAAACTTCTCACTGTATTTGTTATATCAAGGGAATACTCATCTCATTATTGCTCATATTATCGGTAAGGAGAATCACATGAAATGTAGTCCACCATTATGCTAGTCATCTTTGGCCTTCTATCTCCAACAAACATGCCATATTAGATAAACCAATAGAAGCATAATCAAAATCATACATCAGTCAAGTTCAGGGGAAGCTATCACATCTGCACAAATTAGTCTAGATTATCACGATACATATATAATGAATCAACATATTAACACCATGCATGATAATACAAAATTGTAACATGACATGATGACCATATCCACTACAATCAATGTCTAGCTTACTAATCATGCATAACAATATGCACTCGCCTATCCAGTCCAAGCATTGGAACTTGGAAGCTCTAATACCACCCTATAACACCTCCTCCCACATTCACCCATTTTTATAAGCTCGCCAGGGTAAATGTGAGACGAGTGTCACTATGATATGACCCGACCTCCAAGTTCCAGTTATGGAAGTGGGGTTGATACACTGATAACTTACAGACATCCCTTGGGAACTAGAGACCACTCAGGGGCCTACAAACCACCTCAGGTGATTAATCCCTAAGCTAGAACCTTTTTCACTGACATAGCTCTATAACTTCAACCTTTCCACTACATCCATGTGGCTATGAGGTCCCAACCACATGCATGTGATTATGACCTAAATCCTCTAGTTTTGTGACTGCGGTTACGGGATCTAAGCCACTTTTTTAGGCTAGCCTCTAGACCCCTACGTAGAACTGCCTATAACTTTCTAGAAGAATTGTAATTATCATAACAATTATAAACAATCAAAACTCAAACCATAACTTGACCTAGTGTTATGTGGACTTAAACCTCTTGCAGACAAGAGAGATCTCCCTAGACTCAAAGAACCCTACTAACAAACAAACAATAATTGCTACCTTTCTCTAGACTCTAACTGATTGCAAGAAAATATAATGATAGAGGCCTCTTACCAATATAATAAAATGATTGATTAAGTCCCTTAAAGAATTTGACCATTCACTCCTTGATGCTCTAGATGTCCTCTCGTCGCTCTTGACATATTCTCCATACTATCTTGAAAGAGATATGTAAAGGTAGAGACAAACAATATAGCAAAGCATACAACATATAACCAAAGAGATAAATGGACTAATTAACCAATCATATATCATAAATTGATCAATTATGCAATCAAAATCTACGTAGGTGATCAAGGAGTCCTACAAATTAAATCAATGAAGATGTAATTGAGAAAGAACAATTGCTTTTATATTCCTAAAACTAGAGAAAATCCTTACAACCATATAGCCTTGATGTTGCAAGTCCCTTCTACAATCTCCAACCCTCTCCCTTGCAAGAAACGCCTTCCAACGTAATCTCAACAACATAAACCTACTTCCAACAGTCCTCTCCCAATCCTCAAACTTGTAGTAGTTTTATAGGCCAATAATGGGAAGTTTTTGATCCATTCTCTAAGGGATGAGATCCACTATTAGTGGGATAGAGGTTCCATAAAGTAAGCGGAGTTTCTCCATTATGGGAGGGATCAATACTGAATAGGAAACCATTCAAATCTTGTTGGTTGGGATAGATGCTACCAACAATGCTTCTAGACTTTACTTTTTTATTTTTACATACTTTAAGTCATGTTCGCAGGTTACAATGGAAGACAGTGTGTACTTATGCGCAACTATTAATGGTCTTCTCTGTGTATGCGCATAAATCAACTAGGGAATTGCGCAAGTAGCCAAAATCAAGGTTTTGTACAATAAGATCTAGAAATTCCAATTTCTTTGGGATGATTTAGATTCAAACTTTATAGGAGAATGCTCTGGGACACTTTTTTGGATAGCGATAGATCCAAATCGTTGGTCATTTGCCTAATGAAACAAAATGACGCATAATATATTCCCCCCTAAAGCACAAAGTTAGAAGAAATATTTTGATGACTGAAGTGCTTTATCATGAAAAGGTTTGGGTTAGAGACTACAGTTGGAGACCTAACACAATCAAACAAAGGTTACAATGCAATATACAATAGCATCGTTGAGGTAGGCATTCCCATACTAAGAACATAAATGTCTCAAAGCACAATATGAAAATACATTTGAAGATCCATGTCAATAGATGACATAGTATGGATGCAACCGTCAACGGATCTATGTTTACAATCATGAATATTTAATAACTTCGCGTAATCTAAATGGATGAAACTAGATCCAGGGTCTTGATCTCCATCTCTCGATCCGTAGTACGAATCTAGCCATGTGAGTGAATGCCTCAAAGTTGAACATGGTAGAAACCACTTGATTACTAGTCAATGATGTAAATTGTTAACAAGTGCAAGAGAAACTAGAAATAATGACAATGGATCTCAAGGTACTTCCAATAAAATCTATGAAGTGCAAATAGATGATTTGATGTCGAACACTCATAGGATCGTTCGATCGAAGGTTAATGATGAGAACCTGTCGTTGAAGGCAAGAAACTTTCCATTAAGGCATGCATGCCTTAAAGCACTAAAGGTTTCTAGATCAACTTCTTAGATAATGAGATGAAGTTGATAGGAAGCGATCAATTGCGGGAGGGCCTACGGCACGAAACTCATGTAAAGTTTTGAAGAACAACATTTTGGAGTAATCTAGGACTGACTCAGGGATGGTCGATGCAAATGAAGGCTAATACTAACAAATTAATTTGACTAAGGTTGAACTTCTCTTGAACATATCAGAGACACGACATAATGACTTGGAAACATTTGACTTAAAAATAAAACCCAAACCAGCTGAAAAATTTCAAATGAGGTATGGCCAAATGAGTAACGGATTTCCCAACCCAGACACGAAAAGTGACACAATGTTATGTTCAAGAGAGACATATTTATTTTTATAAATGCAAAACAAATATTCTTTCTCACTTTTCCCCCACCATTACTAGCAAGTAGCTCTTTATTTTTTACAAGCTTGAGGAGGATAACATATTCTTGTCATGTGAGCTCATCCTTCGGACGAGTCCTCCAAAGTATTTTTAACGAACCCTAAGAAGGAGTGATTCAGACTCATCATGCTTAGCAAGTCTTGTACTGTTTATATTTTACGAGTCCAATAGAGGGGCAACTTGATTTCGCTTTCATATTTAAAGAGTTTGAAAAGACATGAAAAGAAAACTCATTCAACTCTTTCAACATAAATTTTAACAAGCCCAGAGAAAGTAATGCTCGATGTTTTTCAGTTTTAGGGATTTAGGAGAAAAACATAAGTAAAATCCACAGTGTTCTTTTTCGTAAATTTAGTCCCTCAAGCCCGGAAAAGGATAAAATAATGTAGGAGAGAACTCTAGTGGACATGATTAGTCAATGTATACATTTTTCATAAATAGTCTGGTTCAAATTGTAAAACGGGTGAAATTATACTGAATAGATGATTGTTCATTTACTTTTACGAGTTTGAATAATCAAGTACTCGACAATATTTTTGTTTTTAAGGAATCTGAAAAGGATGTAAAGAGAACTCCAGGGTTTCGCTTTTTCATAAGTTTTAACAAGTCCAAAAAAAGTGATAAAAACGTTCTCATTGTTTCATCGACTTTCAATTTAATTAACGAGCAGGAAAGGATGGAAAGAAGCTCGAG
Source organism: Pinus taeda (assembly GCA_000404065.3). Lineage (NCBI taxonomy): Eukaryota > Viridiplantae > Streptophyta > Pinopsida > Pinales > Pinaceae > Pinus > Pinus taeda. Next base: position 60,907 of record APFE030828516.1, read on the forward strand.
ATTTTCATGATTTTAATGAGCCTTGAAAATAATAACCAAAATGGACTCGAAATAGGTTTCATTTTAACACAAGCTTGAAACAAAGCAAAAGTGTGCTTGAGGGTGGTTTCATTTTTACGCAAGCTTGAAAAAGAGAAAACTATGCTTGAAAGTGGTTTTCATGCCCCTAGCATAATGACTGCAAGGGCACATGCCCCCCAAAATTCTATTCATTCACCTAAGTAGACTACCAGTTACTGATATATGGATGTAATGAAGTCTTGTTTACGAGCATATGAAAGACTCGACTTAACATTTACGAGATCTAGTTAAAGACTCAACCTAGATAGGGGACGATTTGTTTCATTTTTTAACGAGCTTGATACGAGAAAAAAATTATGCTCACAATGACTTGTTTCATTTTTTAATGAGTTTAACACAGTAAAAGAATGATCCTCAGGGAACCTTGTTTCATTTTTTAACGGGGTTGAAAAGGTAAAAGAACTATCCTCATGGAACCTTGCTTAATTTTTTAACAAGGTTGACACAGTTAAAAAATTATCCCCATAATTGTTTCATGGATTCCACTTGGAATAAACACATGCCAAGGGATGATTCTCGACCATGCCTTCCAATAGATATTCTTCAGAAGGAATAATAGCTCTCTGGAAGGAATACATGTGAAGAGAATAAGAAGGGGTAAGAAAAGCCATTTCAAGTTCCCCCATAAGGTTCCCTATGTCAATTACTGGATTTAAATCATAGGAAGTCAACCAAACAATGAGAGGCTCTTTGACAAGTAACTGAAGACATGGGAATGTTTGCCACATAATTAACCCATGGCGGGGTATATACCACTTGCAGATAAGGAACATTCAGGGATGTCAGATTGTTGGTAGTCGAATCAAGATCAACGAATGAAAGTTGGTCAATAGTCACAATGTTTCCATTATGAGGAAAATACATCACGTGGAAGAGTGTCAATACAAAAACTTCCGTGGCATAGACATAGTCTCTCCCAAGGAGCAAATTGAAATCTAAGGGACCTTGGAGTACCATAATATCAATACAAATAGTTTTATCTTCCAAGGTAATAGGTGACTTAGGAAGGATCCCTAAAGGTTCATTAACGGTTCTATTAAAAGATAACAAATTATGTGTAACAGACACAAGATGAGGGGAACCCAAAGCTTTCCAAGCAGATGAGGATAAAATACTTACATAAGCATCTTCATCTACATTTGTGCGATGCACATTCTTACTGTAAGCCTTCACAATGATTTGGAAATGGGTGGAAGAAGTAAGACAACGTTTTGTCAGTCTACTCCAATCAAAATAAATAGCCTCATTACTTGGATGGGGTTCAAAAGCAATAGATAAAATGCCCCCATGTGTAGAAAAATCTGAGGTAACATGAAGAACCTAAGTGGTATGAAGTTCACTCTCTAAAGGAAGAGTGGGATTGACCAAAGATGGAATCGATTCAACCACTTGATGTGACAAATGGTCCATCAACCTGAGTGATACATGTTTCACTCTCCAATGGAAGAGTGGGATTGGTTGTACTTGGATTTAGATCAATCACTTCGTCAACTGACAGTAGGTGGGGAGAAAGTTTGCGATAATTAGTTGGAAGTTGTTGCTGTGAAACAATATGTTTTTCCAAAAATTTTGAGGCTTCATCCATGTGAGGGCAAAGGTGACTATGATGAGTCCCCTTTCATAACCTACAAGGAAAAATAATTTTAACCTTTTTCCCTTGAATCTGAGAATTGTTGGTTGATGGATCAACTATAAGTTGATGAGAATTATTTGACCATACTTCCAAAACATTAGGAATACCAAGACAATTGATAAGGAAGTGGTCACCCTTACAAAGCTTGCAAGGTTATTTGGGCTTACGATGCATTTTAGAAGTTTCCTCAACATTACCAATAATTACAACCATGGTTGGTTGGTTGACTACTTTCTTATCTTGCTTCTTCTTCTTATTTCCTTTATTCTTATTCTTAGTCACTTGGTTACTAGCATCAAGGCTTTTACCAAGTGAAGAAAAATAAAGGGAGGAGGACATGTTGGGTGAAGAAAGTAAAGGTTCAACAGTAGGTTGGTGATGTTGAGATGGTGAACTTGGTTGAGGTGAAAAACTCGGTTGAGTTGGTACAATTGAATTATTTGGAATTAAAGAAGTTGAGAACAACTATATAGGTAAACCTATCGTGAATCTGGGAAGTGACAATGTGGCTATATAAAGAGAACCGACATTTCCAAGATTTGGAAAAGGACTAGGATTCTCGTTAATGAGGATTCCTTGGTCGGTAACATCCGAATTGGTAGGCATTGGATTCAATCCAAATAAGTTTTATTATTAAAATTAAATAATATTCACAATCCACACCTAAGGTCTTGTAAAAAAATAAAAGCAAACATATAACACACGCTAGTAAATCTAAAAAGTCAAACCATGCAAATAGATTTTTTCGCGGCGAAATCACTAGTTGGTAATAAAATCCAACGTCGCAGAGATCAAAGTGAAAAGTGAATAATGATAGAGTGGATGGCACCATTTACATTGACAACCTTCTTAATTAATAAAATCTTGTGCAAATAACTTCACTTATGCCATCTCGAGTGAAGATTAACCTCCAAAAATTCCAAGTGAGTCTAGTCAACATTTGTTCCAGGTACAACTGGACCTTCCCTCTGTCGTCATCTTGCGTAATAGGCATAAGATTATGGTCTCTAAGGTTACAAAATACGATAATTCAACCTAGGGGAATAGTCGCAGATCAAACGTACACGTAAGGGAAAAGTAGCAAAGCTCAATCCCCTTGAAAGCTCCTCAACATGGTTAATTGGAGGTTTAACTTCAAGTGACCCCAAGTACCTTTCAGCATAGTTTGCAATACGTGTAAATCATTATACCATATCCATTGAAGTGGCTACGATCACTTCACCAGCTCTGATATGAACTCGTGCTTGACTCCTTTCTAAGGGGAGCTTCCCAAAGCAAAATTGTAATAATTGGATTTATCTCCCTATCGCAAGATTTTGATGTTTGTCTATAGAGTTGGAAAGTTTACTCACTTCCCTATTCCAAAGCCTTACAACCTAGTCTACTGTAGGTGGAAAGATCCCTAAAAACAATAATTTTTTTGATGCATTCTATTAACGTTGTGTTATTAAGTTGTTATTTACTCAAAGGATAAATGGACATGAAACTGATGGTATTATGACTTGACCCAAAACTCTAATGCATCAAATATGATATTTGTAATTTCTTCATTTCGATGAATTCTAGTTAGAGTAAGTAAAGAGGTTCTTCTTTAAAATATTAACTCTAGAATGTACTAATTCTAATTTTTCAATGCAATTCAAAGCTCTAAGTTGCAAACCACACAATGTAATCGTAATCTATGCACAATTTGCTTGAAACAATGTAGATGTAATCTATGCACAATTTCCGTGAACACTGTGAAAATGTAATATATCTACATTTTTTGTTCATGAAATGAAAATTCTAACCATGCAAATGTAATCTATGCAAGAGAATTCTTCAAAATAAACACAAGATGATTCCAAAATAGTGAAACAACAACAAGACTATTTATCTTCACTAATACAACTAAAGAACCAATCAAGTGTAGGTAAAGGAAATCAGGTGAAAAATCCAAAGATAGATAAAAATGACACTCAAAGGTGACTAACACATGCAAAAATTGTTAAGAATCTCAGACAAACCTTTGACCAATGACCAAAGGAAATCAAATTCAGAACAACCAATCAAATCCTTAAAATGGAAATGCTTGAATGAATGTTATGAAATCAACGCTTAAAGTGTAATTTTGATTAAACTTCAGTATTGGAATAAACATGACTTCTATCTTCAATGCAGCACAAAAATCACATCTCATCAAAACACTAATTCTTGAGAAACCCTGCCTTCCAATACTTGAAAATGAAAAAATATAAAGAAAACTCCTTCATAACACCCGATCAAAACACATGGAGACTGACTAGAAGCAGAGACAAGTGTAATGAAACCTTAAAAAACAAAAATTTAGACTTTAATGAGAGAAAAAACCATTTTTTCAAAAACTCTCAGAGTATGTGCAAGCATACAGTATAGTACAGTGTGTATACGCACTAATGCTAAAGGTAAATTGTGTAGATATGCACTCTCTTTATGAACAGAAACCGCACAGGTCGAGAAACTTAAATAAAAAATAAAATAAAATAAAAGTCCAAAATAATCACAAAATCTAAAAAATCATTAACTTGTCAAGGCTCAGAGAAAGCTATAAAAAAGGGTTTAAGAATAAAAACAAGGACATGGAAGAGAACAGGGCATTCCCCAGTATGGTCGCCAATTTGTTATGTGGAATTATGTCTCTTGCGGACAAGAGCGATCTCCCTACACTTCAAAGAATCCTAATAACAAACAAACAAGAACTCCTACCTTTCTTTAGACTCTAATTGACTGAAAGCAAATATAATGATAGAGACCTCTTACCAATTTAACAAATTAATTGATGAAGTCCCTCAAAGCTTTTGACCATTCGCTCCTTGATGCTCTAGATGTCCTCTTGTCACTCCTGACAACTTCTCCATACTATCTTGAAAGAGAACTACAAAGACAGAGACAAACAAGAGATCAAAGCATACAACATATAAACAAAGAGATATATGGACTAATTATCTGATTATATATCATAAACTAATCAAATATGAAATCAAAATTTATGTAGGTGATCAAGGAATGCAACAAATTAAATCAATGAAGATGTAATTGAGAAAGAACAATTGCTTTTATATTCATAAAATTGGCGAAAACCCTTACAACCATATAGCCTTGACGTTGCAAGTCTCTTCTACAATCTCCAACCCTCTCCCTTGCAAGAAACACTTTCCAACCTAATCTCAACAGCATAAACCTACTTCCAACAATCCTCTCCCAATCCTCAAACCTATAGTAGCTTTATAGGCCAAGAATGGGAAGTTTTGGATGCATTCTCTAAGGGATGAGATCCACTATTAGTGGGATAGAGGATCCACTATTGTTCATAATATCTAGAAGCATTGTTCATGATGGGAGGGATCAATACTGAATAGCCACCCATTTAGAGCTTTTTCGTTGGGATAGATATTATGAACAATGCTTCTAGATTTACTTTTTTATTTTCACATACTTTAAGTCATGTTCACAGGTCACAGTGGAAGACAGTGCGTACTTATACGCAACTATTAATGGTCTTCTTTGTGTGTGCACAAAAATCAACTAGGGAACTGCGCAGGTAGCCAAAATCAAGGTTTTGTACCATAAGATCCAGAAATTCCACTTTCTTTGGGATGATTTAGATTCAAATATGCAGGGGAATGCTTCAGGACACTTTTGTGGATAGCAAGAGATCCAAATTGATGATCATTTGCCTAATGTGACAAAATGACGTGTAACACCTAGCCATGCCTAATCCATGATAGATACTATGTCAAGCATATGGTAAACATGAGATCTTCAAGTCATGAATGCATATCTGATCATAAATTGATAATCTTCATCTGAGAATCATGAAGAAGGTCTAATGCCCTCTCAAGATAGTTGCAATAACACTTGTTAGTCCATGCATTCATCAACTACACACTAACTTATCAAATCATGAACAAGATCCATGGATAGAATACATCATATAACCAACATATAACTAGAATATAAAGCATGGCAAATCAACCATCATGTCAACATGACAACCAACACAAGTGCTTATAGAATGCAATAGGAAATAAATCTTATTAACATATGAAAATGTTAACCAAGTCATGGACTTCCATGTACCACCTGACCATAGATTGGATAGAACCAAATCTCTATTTCATCCAATCTCCCCAGCGCCATATTCCAATCATGAATGTGGGATCATAAAGGTTAAACCAAAGAAAAACCAACTAGAGCTTCCAGAAGCCAAACCACCTCAACCATCCACCATAGTGATTCTACCTCACAATCCAAAAATTACTAACATCAGCTAGATCAATCTCTACCCAAGTTGTCTAGGGATCCAAGAACTAGTAACTCAACCCACAACTTTCCAGGGCTCCACAACATTTTTTCCAATCGTGGCTCTAGGAACTAGTAACTCAACCCACTAAGGGTTCTTGAGCGTTTGACCCAACCTACGACTCTAGGAACTAGTAACTCAACCTAAATTGTTCCTAGGCTTCCAGAGTTTGTTCCAACCCACAACCATAGGGAACCTGAGAACCAATCGAAAAAACAAGTGGGAAACCCACAACAACATGGTTCCAGGAAATGGAAAGGCAAGGTTAAAAGCACTTTCCATCCAGGAAAATATCCACGTCAATGACAATGCATAACTAGAGAATCATATGCATATACCATGCATCCAAAAACCAACAAGGAGATCAAACATGCAACCTGTTACATGCAAAGCAATCTAGTTGTAGCTATTGATCCAACTATCTCCTTGTGCTTCCTCTCTCTTATTTACTTTCCATTCATATCCTTTTCTCACTTTCACCAAATCCCATTGAATGCTAGAGTGCTCCAAGCACACTACAAGAACGCTCTGTGTGCAAGAGTATATGAGAGAGAGAGAATGAAAGGAGAGAGCCAAAACTGAACTGACAAAAAATGTAAATTGTTTCTTTGGTGCTTTTTTTTATCATTGATGCCTCTATTTTCTTCATATTCCTTCATTTTCCCTCTAATTTCCCTCTCATGCATGTTTGTGTCTCTTCATCTCCTTTTTCTCCTATTTTCCTTTATTTCATAATTAAATGGAAATTAATGCCTCTTTGCCTTTGCCAATTTCCATAGAAATTAATAAACAACGAGTGATACCCAATATAGTGGAATATGTGTCCCATGACCTTGGTTTTATTTTATTTACATGGAATATCAACCAGGGGTTGTCACACACTTTATGCTTTGTCTCTTCTCATCCATTGACCTCTGGTCCATGTTCTCCATGCATACTAAAAAGTAATCTCTACTACAACTCTTATCTAGAACTTTCTGCACTCATTAATATTTGCTACAACCTCTACATACTCTATTTCATCCAACAAATCGAACTCCAACTCTCACTCACAAACTCTAACAATGTGGCTGACCTTTTCAAACATGGTACTATCCTCTCATCTTTGTCATTAACCTCTGTGTATCCTCTCTACTTCAAGAGCTCGCTCTCCTCTCTCTGCACTCACTTCTGCTCGCCCATAACTCCACCATCTAACCTTATAGTGATAGGTCTACTCATATATTTAACCAATTTGTTCCATCTTCTCCACTACTCAACTAATCAATGAATTCACACTTTAAACACTCATTGCAATGAAGATTAAGTCAATTCAAATCTTCACCTAAAAACCATGTGCAAAACCTAGTTAAACACCTATATAATTCACTGGCATGCACACATAATGTGGAAAACAAAGTCTACATATGGTAATGCAGGTTATCCCATCGAGAAATGTTACTAATTGGGATAACATGGATTTCATTCACAAGACCCTAGTTACCCATGCAAGTTTCCTTTGGAGGACCCGAGTTACCCTTTGTTCAGCCCGAAAACTCAGTCAAAACTACTCCAAAACCTCCTGAACTTGATCATCTGCTTCCCTAAGCATTTTCTAATACTGTAGATCCTTTGTAAGCTGATGTAAAGCCTCTCAAACATCACATCAACACCTCTAACCCTACTCATTGATCAACATGCAAGGACCTTTCAAACCAGTTGACATCATGCCAATACAATCACATCTTCAGCCAACTCCTCGGGTATACACCTAGGTTGACATCCAATGTTGAATGCCATCAACAATTGACTCCACAACTAAGTCCATATCCAAACACCTTTGTAAAACTCTATAGCAACAACTATGTAGCACATCAATCAACCCAATAATCCATCAAATCCAACATGATTGTCCCATTGAACCAAGTTGACATCAATGCCAACACAAACCAACTACAACCATGAAAGCCATAATGCCAACGAAAACATATGAAGATGAATCCTTGAAAAGGAAAAATGGGAGTGGCAACAAGAGTGATCCGGATTTAAACAGGAATGCAAAAAATTACAGAAATAACCATAAACACAGAGATGCAGTAGAAATAATACTTCATTTCATTAATGCAAAATACTGAAATATGCTTACAAACAAAAATGGAAATAAACCACCTAGGGCTATGGTAGCTTATCTCTGAGAAGAGATGTGGCAGCTACATGCCTCTGAACTCTGTTACAATGAGGCTCGAAGACCTATTTATTGTTGAGAAACAAGGGAAAACCCTAAACATCCAAAAACCTAAACCTAGGAGATGAAACGCCAAATTGTGGGGCCCGTTTGGGTAAATTAGTACATCAAATTCCCGGGGTCATAACTTTGGCATACGATCTCTGTTGGACGTGCACAATACCTTGTTAGAAAGATCTATCTGGGGACTACAACTTTTGAGTGAGCAACATCACTCTATAGTCCATGTTGCTCTCGGTTTTCCCAAAAACTGTTGTTTAGGGCCTCAAAAAGGCTCCAGAAGTTCAAGACCTGAAAAACTACTAAAAATAGTAAATTGTGCTACAATTAAGGAAACTAAAAAACCGTGGGGGTCCAAGTGGGATATGTGGGTGGCCACCAACATCCACCTAGATCATTCCTCCCTACTTAGGAAGAAATGGTCCCCATTGCGTTGAATTCCTCCATGAGATGAGGAAACTTCTACTGAACTTGATCCCCGGTACATTGTTCTGCAATCTCTGATGTGTTTACTAATGGTGGGAAGCATGGTCGAGGGTGGTGCACATTGAACACTCAGTGCAAGCAAAGGAATGGGGGAATGTTGTGCACCAAAGCATTGTTTCCCACAACCTTGGTAATGGTGTAAGGACCACATAGGAGTGGTCTGACCTTCTGATGGTCTCTTGTAAGGCGTTCTTTCTGCAAGTGCAACCAGAATTTGTTGCCCATCTAAAACTTGTGTGGCCCCCGATGTTGATAATGATGTTGCTTGTTCTTGGCATTTTCTAGAATGGAGTGGCAACATGTCGACCTATTGGGTAGAGGTGTTCCGGAAGTCAAATCAGACGAATGCTTGACCTGATAGTGCAACGGTACCACTGTGGGTGAGGAGAAGATGTCCCTGTCTTCTTTCATGACCGTATCCACCTGCTTCTATTGTGTGGATGAACCCTTCCCGGGGGCCATGGATGTGGCTACAATCTTCCCCTTACTTTGAGGGTGAACCAGACATAAAATAATTTTCCTAGTCTGGGATATGATCTTACTGCCTTTCTTAGTAGAGATCAAAGAAGTGGCAGTAGGTGGGGCTACCTCTGGTATCCTGAATAATGAATTACACAAAGAAATAATAACAGTGTGAGGCCTTAACTCATACATAGAATGTTGCCTCCACAAGTATGGTTCGCCCAATAATACATCACAAACATCAAGCGGTGCAACATCACACAATACCTCATCTGTGAAGGGCTTGATGTTGTAGGGAAGGCGACATTGCTGGCGGACTCGGAGATCTTGTCCTTGGTGAAGCCATGCGATGTTGTACGGTTTCAGGTGTGGTATGGTTGGTAGTCCCAGCTGCTTCACGACCTCTGTTGAAATGAGGTTCTTTTGGCTCCCACTGTCAACAATGAATTGCAATGGTGAACCCTTCACCCACGTCTGTGACTGGAAAAGACGCTCCCCCTCCTATGGATCTTCGGGCTCATTCTTTTGGACCTTGGCGGTGACAATAGTGGCTTTGAGTTCTACATCAATGATTTTCTTCCCTTTGTCATTCCCCTAGTCGAGTTCTGACTCAGGGTTGAAACATGCATTTGATTCTGAAGCCTTCAACTCGGCCACCAGCGACTGCTTGGTCTGACACACACTTGTGTTATGAGTGGGGCTCTTATGGGACTCGCACCACTTTCATGTGTCCTTCTTTGACTTCGTGGTGTTGTTCTTTTCTTGCGGCTTCAACGGCTTGTCTTAGGTCACCCACCTTGGCTTTGTCCTTCGTTCAAATTATTGCATTGCTACCTATTGCAATAACCAGACTATTTACAAATCTAGTAGAGAACACAACAAACTAATGCACTTATCTTCATCTGAAATTTTGATATCAATAAACGATAACTGACTTACCACAGTATTAAATGCATTCAGATGCTCTTTCACCGAGTCTCCAACTTTCATCCTCAGGTTATACAACTTTTCCCGTAGGAACAGTTTATTCACTAGAGACTTAGATTGGTACAAAGTCCCTAACTTGTCCCACAAAGCCTTCATCGTAGCTTCCCCTGATACATTTAGCAATACTGAATCTGAGGCACACAATCGTATTGTGCTCTTTGCTTTCCGATCCAACTTCTTCCATTCTTCATCAGACACTCCCGTTGGTTTAGTACCCGGAATCTACCACGATCCACTGATCTTTATCCACCAACAAATTCTCCATCTTGAGTTTCCCACAACTCAAAACTCTGACCATTAAATTTCTCGATCTCTATCTTTCCACTGCTCGCCATATTATCTTCACCACCAGAATCGATCCCACTAATCTCCCACTGAATAGGTCTACCACATGCCGAGAGCGAAACCCCTCAGCAACAAAGCATCCCCTTGAAGCCAAAACAGCTCTGATACCAAATGTAGTTTTAACCGATACAAAAATTACATGCATAAGAATTCTAAACACAGAAAATAAACAATGCGAGAGCATAACACATAAAACACATACACACAGAGATTTTTCCCCTGGATCCAAAAACGGGACTACTAGCTTGATTTTTCATTATGTTCCTTTCAATGTTACAATACATATTTATACATGTCGAAGCATCCAATACCATGGAACGAAAACCATCGCGTCCAAAACCATGGACCGAAACCATCGTGTCCAAAACCCTATGCGAAAAAACATGCACAAAACCATAGGTAGGTCCGTCAAACCTAATATAGGGTCCAAAACCAAAAAAATTTGGGGCGTTGCCCCAAACCCCATAGAGTGGGGTTACCTGCACCCCTCAAACCCCCTGTGACTCCCCCCGCTACGCAATCGGCGCAACGAAGGAGGGACACCGTGCCCCTTCTAACCCCCCAATTAACTACGTGGGCTAGTTGTGGAAAGAATATAACACAACCCAACATTTGGATTCGCAGATCAAAAGTCTCGCTTCTTTTGTTTAAACTTTTGCTCGATCTTGACAACATATCGGTACACCGTGCTAAGTGAGGAGATGTTCAGGGACTCCATCTAGTCTTGGATGTACATGTGTAAGCAACCATCATCTTTGAGTACCAAATGCAACTCAGAATCCTTGATAGCCAACTTTGTGCGAAGGGTATGAAAAACATTTGTGAACTCCGACATATCTTGGTCCCTTCCCTGCTGCAGCGTGGTCCACTTTATGTATTTGTCCTCGTAGCTTTTTGACAGGGTAGTACTGCTCCTTGATGGCATCTCGGGATGAATTCCAAGTGGGAGCGGCTAAAAACAGTGAGTTCGTACTTTCATCCGTCTTCTCGCAGTAGGTTTCCCACCAGTCCTTGATGTGGGGGGCTGCTTTGAGAAGTGAAAAAGTGATCTTTTGCTCGCTGGAAAAATCATGAACAAAAAAATGTCCTTCTAACATATTTAACCATTTATCTATGGTATCTGCGTCTATCTGACCCTCGAATATGGGGATTTCAAAGTTAGAGGTGTGGCATTTCCAGAGTAGCTACTGGAAGTAGTTGCGTCGCCCCTGGGTAGCCGCTGAAGGATCCGGGCAAAGTTGTCCATCATCGCGTTCCTCTATCGCTCGAGGGCTTCTTTGAGCAAGATTTTGATAAGATCTTCTTCCTCCTTGTCTTTTTTTTTTCATCTGCCATGGGAGGTCGTCGGGATTTGTGAGGCTAGTCTTGCAAAGGTTCGACTAGTTCAAGCCCTAACTCCTTATATCCTGACCTCCTTTGGGACATGCAAAGAAAAACAAAGAAAGAGCAGACCACTCTGATACCACTGATCCAGATTTAAACAGGAACACAAAAAATTATAGAAATAACCATAAACACAGAGATGCAGCATAAATAATACTTCATTTCATTAAATGTAAAATACTGAAATATGCTTACAAATAGAAATGGAAATAAACCAGCTAGGGTGATGGTAGCTTATCTCTGAGAAGAGATGTGGCACCTACATGCCTCTGAACTCTTTACAATGAGGCTCGAAGTCCTATTTCTTGTTGAGAAACAATGGAAAACCCTAAACATCCAAAACCCTAGCCCTAGGAGATGAAACACCAAATTGTGGGCCCCCTTTGGGTAAATTAGTACATCAACTTCTCAGGGTCGTAACTTTGGCATACGATCTCCATTTGACGCGCACAATACCTCGTTAGAAAGATCTATCCAAGGACTACAACTTTTGAGTGAGAAATGCTAGTCCATGACCCACGTTGCTCCTGATTTTCCCAAAAATGTTGTTTAGGGCCTCAAAACGGTTCCGGAAGTTCGGGACCCAAAAAAATTGCTAAAAATAGTAAATTGTGCTACAATTAAGGAAACTGAAAAACTGAAAGAGACAGTTGTGGGGGTCCAAGTGGGATAGGTGGGTGGCCACCAACATCCACCTAGATCAAAGAGGCCTTGTGAGGTTGAATAGGAGAAGAGGATGCTTTCATGTTGGTGTTGCAGAGAAGAGCATATGAGAAAGGATTGTTCCCACAAGGATAAGAAGAAAGAAGTTAGCAACGAGGACACACATCACATCAATAGTGTAGGATGTCGAGAAGGAGGAGGGGGGTCCCCTCAAGTGCCTTAACATATATATATCTGTGTGTGTGTGTGTGTGTGTTGAAAAGATCCCCTGTAAAATTTTGGGGAATGTAAGACTTCAAGGTTGATATGAGCCTTGTAACGAAGTCTTGGACAGATTTTGGTATATGATTATGCATATATGTATGTATACATATGTGCATTGTATGATGGTTGGGAGTGCCATGAATACTGAAGTTATGATGATAAAAATTGATTTTAAGGATTGTTTTATTTTAATGCCTATGTGTTATGGTCGTAAGTTATTGCTTTCATGATTTGATATCATTTTGATTTTATATTTGCACATGGCCATGTTAGAAAGTTGAAATTCTTATTTCTTTTGTTGTTTATTGCCCTTTTTGCATTGTTGATCTTATCTTCCTCTTTTAAGGTTCCCTTTTAAATGTCATGCTTGGGATTGAGAAAGTTTGTTGGGTGCGGCAGTAAAGCCATGGATCTCGGAAAGAGAGCCAAGGGGGATTAATCGAGAGTACAAAGGAAGAAGGGCTCTGCACATAATTAAAGTGCATTAATTAAAATAAGGGAGGTTGGAACATTGGCTATGTGAAAGCGTAACAGAAAACAACAACATGGTAAAGAAGGCAATGAGAGGAATTTTGGTGAAATAATTCCTTTGGTTGATGCATGTCTTGTTTAAATGAAGGTAGTTATCTCAACTCTAACCTTCTTAAAGGGATATCAATGCATATGTTATGTCCAGGATTAAGTGGTCAATGATATGATGGCCAAGTGGTTGGTAGTCTATAGGAGATAATGGAAAGTATAATGGTAATCATGAGAATGGAAAAAAGGAAACCCTCATAACCTTAACTATGATTACATATGTATACATGATTATATTAATAAACAAACGCACACACACACACACATAAATGTCATTTTGTCTAATAGGGTTGTTAGGGGTCATTCTTGTGGAAGAATGATTGTTTTAATTTATTGAATGCAAATGTGAATGGCATAAAAAGCTTCTTGGTTCTATGAGGAACCAAGTGGGAAAAAGTAGCCCTGACCGACCTACGATTTTAACAACATGTGAATATGATTCATAAATTATGCCCATGTTATATTATGAACAAGGAATATTGAAGGAAATGTCAGCAAAACGAAAGCATTGTGATATGTTGCATGATGGGTTAAACTTGAATAAACCTCAAATATTGGATTTGAATTATGGATGCCCCCGGCAAAGCGTGGGAAAGACACCGGAGGCAGTTTTGCCTGGTGTCTGTGGATAGAGACAGTGTGGTATCTTGGTTTGGCAACATTATTGTGTACATATTGTATTGTGCTATGTGTGTTGTGTATGCGTTGCATTGTACTTATGTATTCGTTGTGTAGATCATGTGTGTATGTGTATGTGTATGTGTATGTGTATGTGTATGTGTATGTGTATGTGTATGTGTATGTGTTGTGTTACACACTGTGTATACGTGCCTGTATTCTGTAATATTTTGGGACAGCAAGTATGGGAATTTCTGGGCCCTTATGTAATGTGTTAGATAGGCAAGTATGGGATTATCTGGGTTTGTGTTCATTTAGGCCCTGTAGACTACCTGGAATGGGGGTTTCTTTGGCCTACAAAGGTGTGGAATACACCTATATTTCCTATCGACCGAAGACTACCTGCTTTGGTAGTTCCCATATTTTCAAGGTGGTGATTGGGCTTATTCATATCCATTTGTTACTAAGTCTTCACCTTTGGGCCAATGAGCTACTTAGTAAATTTGAAATAGATGAGAAGAGAAGAGAAGGCACTAGATGATTTCCAAGGTTGGAAATCAATTTAGTGTGTGTATGTGGCCAAATAAAAGAGGAGAAGGCACTAGGTGCTTGCAATGTTTGGCAACTGATCTAGTGTGTGTACATGGCCAAAGAGAAGAGAAGGCATTGGGTACTTGTCGGGTTGGCAATTGGTCTAGTGTGTGTACATGGTCTAGGAGAAGAAAAGGTTATTGAATGCTTTCCAGGATGGGAAACCGATCCAGTGTGTGTAAAGCAAGCAAAAAAGAGAAAATTAAGATATGTACCAATATTTCATTGATGTTTTAACTTTTCGATTATGAATCTAAATTCAATATTGTGATTTATGATGGTTTGGGTAATGAGCTAACCTAGTTTTGCTGCGATAGGAATTTGTGTGCCTCATGATAATTCTCATGAATCTGTGTACCCATGGTGTAAGGAATGATATGGGATCATCCATTCAAATGAACAAAATCCACGGCAAGGTAGAATAACAACAATTAGTTAAATTCAAATATTTAGGGAACAAAGCCATTGTGGGACACTAGTACTTAATGGTGCTTACTAGTCACCATGAAGCATGATATGACATGCATGATAGTTTTGGAGGTAGGGATATGCCTTGGATTTGAACTCCATCCGATGCGGGGAAGCCTTGTAAAGGGATAGATGGCCCGAGGGACTAAGAAGCAAAAAAGGGGATGCATGAACTTGGAAGGTGAGTAACTGCATGGAGAGGGAGTAACCAGATGGCCCGAGGGACTAAAGAGCAAAGAAGGGAAGGTCGTAAGATAAAATTAGGTTTCTTAGTCATGAGCATTGTTGATTGAGGTCATAAGCACATTGGAGGTGTGCTTAGAAATAATGAGCCAAAAATTGTTCACTGAGGGAACAAGGCTCTCAAAATAGTAGCATTGGAAAAGAACAATCCAAGTTGGTGTCAACATTCCTAGAGCATCTGAAGACTCCAAACAGTACCATTAAAAAATGGTTGGATTATAGCTGAATGTTTATCATACTTTTATCTGATGGTTGAAGCAAGTGCATAAAGTATTATAAATGTTGTAAAGAGTTGAACATATAAAGCTCCATGAAACAGCATGATTATGGTCAAGCATGTCTTGTTGTACAAGGTTCCTTGAACACCAAGGACGATGTTCCCCTCAGGGGGGGGGGGGGGGGACTGTGATATCCCCTCATCAATAATTCTCTTGCAAATAATTGTATTAATTTTAAAAGGTTGAGAGAGGGACACAAATTCCATTGCTTGAGGCAAAAGTTTGCTTAAGTGAATTGTTGTTTTAAATATCAGTCCTAGTTGGTTGATTATGCCATAAATTAACTGAAAGAAAAAGGGATAGGGGCAGGTTTCCTTTCACTCCCTTAGCAAGTAAAATATTACAAAACATTAAGGTAGCATGTGCTACACTATCCACGAGGAAGAGATTATTGCGAAATCGATGAGAAGGAGGTAAGTTAGCAGTGGATGGAAAAAGGAGAGGACCTGGGAGATTAAATCAACCATTGAAACATGTGTTATAGCAGGGATCGAGAAGAGCTCACGCCCACGCAAAACACGTAGAGGGAAAAGAACCTCTTGACACATAGAAGTTACAAAAGAGACATAAATAATGGCGTTAGAAGTTGTAGAAGAGGCATAATAGGTAGCAACTCTAGTTGTGTTATTGGGCATTGAAAAGTGTTATAAACCAACTAAAGAGCCCTATTGAAAACTTGTTGGGCATAAGAATTACCTAGAGAGCAATGGATTACCTTGGGGATGAAGTCATAGGGTTGGCTGGTGGTATTATGGTTAAACTATGCATTTGTTAAAGGATTCCCTTTGAATGCACTCCACCTCAAGCTTTGGAAGCTGGCTCGGGGGTGACAACTACAAGTAATAGTGGTTGTAGCTTGTCTATGGTTAGGTGGAGAGTCAGAGTCTCGCCCTTAGTTGGAACACTTCTGCACTGTTAATATAAGTGCTTCTTATGATTTTTATTCACAATAAAATATGCTTATATTCTTGGTTGAAACGATGTATTAATGCACGCATGCTTATGTATTTATTATTTACATAATTGAGTAATGTGTTGTGTTAATGTTTGAAGGTGTTGGGACTGTGTAAGAATATTGTTTATGACATAACAATACTTAGTATGGGAACTCTTTATTGTTGCAGTATAATGATTACATTGATTACAAGTTGGCATTGTTGTGTTGCAATGTGGTGATATTGGGGATTTCCTCCTCTTTTATCCTTATTGACATGTAACTTTGTATGGTGATTTCTTCCATGTCTTCAGTAATGTATACCCTAGTTTTCGGTTTATATTTCCATGTTAACAAGATCTCAAGCTAGAGTGAACCTTGCATTCAGTGTTGCGGATGACACTACTTCAAGGACTTGAATGATTTGCCTTATGTTCCTACACTTCACACAATTTTGCATTTTTACTATGCACATGACAATGTTGAATTCCTCAATGTTGGGTGTTATACTCTATATGTTTTATCGATGTTGGAATAATGTGGCCAAGAGAGCCTTATTCTCCTTGTTGAAGATAAGATTTCCCCAAGGGCAAGAGTTAGACTCTGGTGCAGGCCCAAGCTCCCATAAAACACTGTGATCGAGTCATGATTGAGCCCTTTCGAAAATGACTTTAAGAGGTTTGTATGACCCAAGCTTTGGGTAGAACCACTATGGCTTTGACCAAGCATATTCATCTGCATGGACGAGAAGGTTTCCCTTATCCTATTTGCAGTTGAACTCATTGCATTACCATGAACATCTACAGGTAGGAGTAGTATATAAATAACTCATTATTAATGAGCCCAATCCCTGTGACCAAGTGCATGACCATGGTTTATGCCCATGACAGAGTGGGGAAATCGACGACTTGCAAGGGATCTAGGATGGCGTAAGCCCAAAGGGTTGCATCTCGGAAGCCACAAAAGGTTACACAAGAGGGAATACTTGAGCTAACGAGGACAAGGTTGGTGTAGCAAGGTTGGTAGTAGGGAATAAGCCGAGATGACTTGGAGGTCGTCTGTTGGTCAATGGGAGGGCTAACTCCCCTGTAGGAAAAGCTTAATGTGATGCAAGGAGAGTCCAGGCAAGGAGGCCAAGATGATACAGTGTTGGGTGTCATGGCAAGAGCTGATGGTGAACCAATCATGAGCAAAGGGAATATAGAGAGGTGAGGACCCATAAATGGGTTAGCCAAGAGGGTCAACATTAGAGAAAATGTTAAGTGTGCAATTGAAATGATCTAGGTAAGAAAGCCTGGGTGACAGGAATTTGATGAATGATAACGCCCCATCGAGTGGTCAGTAACATCGCGAGCGCGCGCGCGTGTGTGAGAGAGAGAGAGAGTTTCAATGCAAAGCATAGCATGGGGTCATGGAACCCAATCCCATGAACGGGTCAACAACTAATAAGAGATTTCCAAGTGATGCTGGGAGGATAGCTATAACACCCTCCTCACACATCTATCTAAGTAACCAACCAACTGGGTTAAACATGCGATGAGAGGCTACTATGATTGAATTCGACCTCCAATATGACCTTAAGGAAGTGTAATCAACAGAACACATTGACCAATCTATCCACATAAGTAACAGAACCCTCAAGAGACATGTTAGCCACTAAGACATCTTGTCCCTGGGTCCCACAAATGTTCTAGACATCTTAAGCCTCAGTGACTCTCATGCTATAGGCATGACAGCGTCCAGAAACCCAAATTCGCTCTCACAGTCTTGCTTGCTAGCGTCCAGAGACCCAATTTGCCAGTGTTATGCCAATGACCTCAAGATTTGAGCCACTTTTTCAGGCCCATAGCCCACGTCACTGCCCATAATGGAATGATAACTTAGCAGCAGTAAAAGAACAGGGGAACAATGATGCAAAATAAATAAGCTAAACAAGACCTTAAACAGATCCCTACTAGCCATGATAGGCATTTAATCAACCATGTCACAAGCATGTAATCTACAGGTGTAACCAATAGAATTAAATATAGGGATCTTGTGCTTATTTGGGAATTTCTAAGAACCATTGTTCCCTCAAGTCATTTGCTACATTACCATATATTAGGCCATAGATACATTATCCAATCATTTACAAGTAAAACACATATTGATAGCCATACATAGTTGTTATCATAAAACACACATATAACCAACAAAATAAGAATAGAAATACTCATAAAAGTGCAACCATGTAAACCACATTTAATCCATCAAAATTCTCATAGAAATACAAGGATAAATATCCTTTCATTAATTATGCAAAAACTAAACCTAGGATAGGACTTCCACATTCCACCCAACCATAAAATGGTTGAGCCAAATCGCCAAATCTCTCTTCAACCATTCACCCCTGTACCATATTCCAAGCATGAATGTGGGATTCAAACCAAAAGAACCAACCAAGGCATTTTGAGGCTAAACCACCTCACCCTTATCAACAGAAACCAAGCTTTATTGTAGCCCATCATGGATCACTAGACCATCACAATGAACACATCATAACAGGCTTTACCATGATCTCCACCAGATCACTAGGCCAAACAAGCATGGATGCCATCGGATTTCTCCACCTACACCACAAGGAATATTCATGTCTCCTAGTCTCTCAAGCTTTACCATAATCCAAACTCGGATCAATAGGACCTAAACCGAGACCCAGTCTCTAGGATTTACCACATATCCCAAAACTCGGATTACTAGGCCCGACAGTGACCCTCTTGGCTTTACCATATATCCTGCCATTCACTGGCAAGGATTCCTAGGTCCATCGAGGCAACACAATCCTGGCTTTACTACAACCCACATTATGGCTCATGGGTCACTATGTTAGTGGCTTTACGGTGATCCACAGTCCAGTTCAGGGACCACTAGGCCATGTTCTCTATCATTTGAAGACCCACCCCACTCATATTCAAATCCATCTGGCAATCCAACTCAACCAAAACTTTAGAACCCCATCACACCATGGCTATCCATAAATGGCAAGGCTAGGCTAGAAACACTGTTACACTTGGTAAATTGGGTCTCTAGACGCTAGTAGGAAAGCATGTGAGAGCGAATTTGGGTTTCTGGACGCTATCATGCCTATAGCATGAGAGCGACTGAGGCTTAAGATGTGCAGAACATCAGTGGGACCTGGGGACAAGATGTCTGAGTGGCTAACATCTCTCCTGAGGGTTTTTTGTTGTTGATGTGGATAGGTTGGTTGATGTGTTCCATCAATTCCACTTCCTTAAGGTCACATAGGAGGTCGAATCCAATCGCAGTAGCCTCTTGTCACATGTTTTCCCCAGTTGGTCAGTTACTTGGGTAGATATGTGAGGAGGGTGTTACATATTGGTATCAAAGAATGGTTCACTCCTCAAACTGGATGGGCAGTGTGTGTTGGTTATGCATGCATGCCATTTGCATGTGTGTCTCTTACACTTGTATTCCATGTGTTTGTTGCATTGCATAATGTTGATCATGGTTGTAGTAAGGTTGTTATGAGGAACTTGATGTTGATTTTGTGAAATGCATCATCATGAGTATATGACTAGTTAGATATTGTTATATGTCGCTTACATGTTGTTGTATGTCGCTTGATTACCTCCTTGTATGTTAGGTTTCATTCTTATATGTTTGATTACATGTATCAGTCTTGTAGGTTGGTTACAAGTATCGATCGCTTGTGCTCGACTACATGTGTTCATGCATATGTGTAGTTGATTATGCATGTTGATGGTTGCATGTGGCAATGCGTACAGTAGAGTAATGGTTGTTTTCATGCATGAGGTCATGGTTTGTGAAGTTGATATGGTCATGCATTGATGACTAGACTCTAGATAGAAGGATGTGTATATGGTTTTGTATTAATGTGTTGTATGTCTAAATGGAGTCGTTATGCACGTATGGTATTGGTTATAGTTATGCATGAATAGTAGGTCAAACATGCCTTGTGAAATCATGGTATGCAATTTAGGTCATCAGGGTGATATTGGTACATTATGATGCTAATGTGTTGGCTTAGATAGAGCAGGAGATGCAGATCATCATAATGAGGTTGCAACATTGGACCCAAAGCAAGAGCATGTCGTCATACATGTTTGTATGTTGGGCATGCAGGTATGTAGGTTAAGGATTGACATATGGATTAGGTTTATATAGATTAGGTTTTTGTACATGTTTTTGATGTTATCGTT